>JADRCH010000174.1:3032908-3109346 GCA_019843965.1 Rhynchomys soricoides
CCTGTGTCTGCTTCAGCGAAACACCCTTTCACCTGTGTCTGCTTCAGTGAAACATCCTTTCACCTGTGAGCCCCAACAAAAACATTTGGCATAACTGACTTTCCAAAGAAACAGGTTTTGACTTGAGGTGCCTGCTACAGTGATGTGCACTGTGCTTCTTTTCACTTCTCTCCTCTAGGGGAAATCACTTGGGTGGTTTCTGTTCAGAACAGTCTGTTCATCATCTTCTGCAGTCCCACACAAATGTCTTTTATGAATGACTTCACCCATCTTGTAACAGTTGCTGTATGTATGAATCTGTCGTTTCATTATGTAGTACAGTGATGTTCTGTTTTTTCTCATCACCATATTCATTTTGACTACTAGGGCGAACAATCTTACTCTTGTGTCTTGCTTAGCATGTGAACCAGTGATATGCTCAATAAAGTTCTGTTAAATTAATGCTAACCATACTCACTTATATGTCAACTCTGATTAAGCATTTCCTCATACATTATTTTATCAGACTGGAACCCTGAAGGATTAAATGAGATAGCAAGTACTTGTTTCCTTATAGCTGACGTAGTTTCAATAAAAACGTTAACTCTAGCTTTCCAAATTTTAGGACATAGGCTCCGGCTACCCTTGAACTCCTTTCTGACCCTTCTGTGTTTTCCTTTGTTCCTCCTCCTAGCTCCTTATTCATAACTGTGTTGTGTGTTTGTGTTCATTGTACTGTAGTAGACTAAAATCTGTGAGGGTAAAGACCTTATTTCTGTTTCTTAGGGTCCAATAAAAGCTCTGGCACAGAGAAAGAGCCACATACATACTGGAGGGAGGAGGAAAAAAATGCTAGTGTGTATTTTGTAAGTGTCCAACCTGCTGGGAATAGATAAAAGTATGCATGCTCTGAAGATGGTTAGCCACTGTTCCATTTCATCCTTTGTTTTTTCCTCAGGATGCATGTCATGTTTACAGCGAAGGTACTCCCTCCAGCCTGTGCCCGTAAAGAAGATTCCAAATAGGTACTTAGGCCAGCCCAGCCCCGTTACACATCCACACCTCCTCAGACCAGGTAAGGCCTTTGATAGTAACAACCATCTCTCTAGTTTAGATACTCTGTCTAGAATATTGCTATGCATTAAAATTTTTCTCACCAGCTGTGTGTCATGATTATACACTGTTAAATATTATTAATGTGACTGAGGAATTGAAGTTTTTGTTTTAATTAAGTTTAGATACATCCATGGAACTGCCAGTACTCTATTGACATCCAGTTTAGAATAATAAATCCAATAAACTATGATTCAGAATAGCCAGTAAAAAGTTTATATTTCAGGAATTTTTTTCTTGGTAGGAGAGTTTTGCCTTCATGTGTATCTATGTACCACATACGTGCCTACTGCCCTTGGAGGCCATTATATCCTCTGGAACTGGAGTTAGAGATGGTTGTGAGCTGCCGTATTGGTCCTAGGGACTGAACTCAGGTCCTCTAAAAAACAGCCAATACTGTTAACAAGCAAGCCATCTCCTACCTCATGTTTCAGTATTTTTTTAAAGAAAAATTCTAATTTATAGTTTCTAGAGCTATTTTCTATAGATCCCTTGTTTCTATTTAAAATGTTAAATGTTTATTTGAAATGTTTAATGACTTCAATGTAGATTGAACAGAATTTCCAGATGTTTATTGCTATGAGAAGTGGCCTACTCCAGCTGATTAAAAGTCATACGAAGGGCCGGACAGTGGTGGTGCATGCCTTTAATCCCAGCACTCGGGAGGCAGAGGCAGGAGGATCTCTCAGTTCGAGGCCAGCCTGGTCTACAGAGTGAGTTCCAGGACAGCCAGGGCTACATAGAGAAACCTTGTCTCGAAAAAAAAAAAAAAAGTCATACAAAGGACTGGGAAGGTTTCTTCGCCCTCCACCCCTCCCCCCAGCTACTGCTAGAACATGTACCATCACAATTGCTCAGGTTAAGACTTTAAATTAGTTTGGTTTTTGTTTAGGAAGACAGCGATGCATGAACAGCATCCCAGAGATAGGATAGCAGAGTAAAACAGAAGAAACCTTAGAGACAAAGCTAGGGTTTTGAGGAAAATTACTTATTCCTTCCACCATGGAAAGATAAATGTGTATTTCTGTAAGTTGCTACAAAAGCACATGTATTAATAATGTAAATTCCCTTTAGAAATATGTTACTCTTTCACTGTTTCCACTCAGTGAATGATACCAGTGTGTCTCTCAGTGAGGACTTCCTTTGGCTGATTCTTCATCAGACTGGAATTCCTGCTGGGAAGTCTGCTGACACTCAGGAAATGCAGCTCACCACTGAAACACACAAGAAATCAGAGTTTTTCAAAGCTGTAAGGTAAGCATAATAGTAGTCCAGTTGATACTGCATTTTTTAAGCCTATCAACCTACTTGAAATCTCTGTTTAAAGGAAAAAGAAAAGGTTGGATTGATACTTAAGTTTTCCAGCTTTGAAATGATTGATTTCTTGTGGTGAAATACTTTGTGGTAAGCTGCATTTCCCAGGCCTAACATCACAATCACAATCATACAAAGATGAATGACTTCATGTCTAAGTCACTGCTTTCTACATTTCTGTACATGACTTTTATTTTTGCCTTTGTCACAGATCTGAATATCGCTATGAAAAACAACTTGAAACAAAGTTTCAAGGGACCATGTGCCATGCCACTAAGCATGCAGACCTTGCAGGGAAACATTATTTAAGCATGAATCCTGTACACTTATCCACAAACAGACATGTACACATTCTTTTAATCTGTTTTAGCCAGTAGTGATGACACATGCCTTTAGTCCTAGCACTTGAGAGTCAGAAGGCGCAGGGTCTCTTGTGAGTTTGAGGCCACCCTGGTCTACATAACAAGCTCCAGCACAGCCAGAGCTACATTGTGAGACCCTGTAAGAACTTACATAACTGAAGTCAACTTAAGGAATAAAATTCGTCAGTTGTTAACTTTGCTCCCAAAATCTCATGTTGAGTATTTAGCATAGTTACAGGAATGCCTACAACTTTAGCAAACTCTGTCAGTCTCTTTCCTGTTAAGTGAGTCCCACCATGAGACAAAGAGTACCAAATGTGGAAAAGTACACTTTAGTTCTTATGATTCCACTATTCATAAAATACTGTTGAGTTGTGGAATCACATTCCTAAGATGTCTCTCCTTAAATGTTTCTAAGTCACTTACAAATTCATCTTTCATGTAATTTAGGTAAGTTCTCCCTTAAAAAGAAGTGGTTGTTTGTTTGTTTGTTTGAGACAGGGTTTCTCTGTGTAGCCTTGGCTGTCCTGGAACTCAGTCTGTCAAACTTACAGAAATCTGCCTGCCTCTACCTCCCAAGTGCTGAAACTAAAGATGCACACTACCACCGCCTGGCTTAAGATTCCATCTTATAAAAGTTAATTGTTAAAGATTTGACTTTATTATCAGAAATGATGGGCTGCAGAGATGGCTCGGTGATTAAGAGCACTGGTTACTCTCCAGACAACCTGCATTTGATTCTCAGCACCCACATGGTGGCTCACAACTGTTTGTAACTCAAGTCCCAGGGGGATCTGATGCCCACTTGTGTATCAAAACCATTGGGCAAACTTTATCAAAGAAAATATACATGCCATGACCCCATAGACCTCCTTCATAAAATTTTAGCAAGTCAGGAGATCATTAAGGGTTAGAAAGAAAGAAGGAAAGGAAAGGGGAATGGGAAAAAGGAAATAAATAATGGTGTTTGCTTTTGACACAATCCTTTATGTAATCGTCTCTGACTGGAACTCATTAGTGACTTCCTTACTTCACCTCCCCAAGTGCTAGGATTAGCACCATACCCACCTCGACCTGTTTTGTTATTGTTAGATTTATTTTACATTATGTGCATGAGTGCTTTGCCTGTGTGTGTGCTCGCTCACACACACACTCAACATGCATGCCTGATGTCTGTGAATATCAGAAGAGGGCATCAGATATCAGATCCCCTAGAATTGGAGTTTTCCTAGAAACCAGACCCAGAACTTCATAAAGACTATGCATGTGATAGCCTCCATCTTTGAATGCTGTACAAAGGCTGTCTGCCGTATGCGTCCTCTACATTATAGCTTTTCACCTACATGTCTAATTCACGTCAACTGTCAGTTTTGGCTCACCTTTATATTGTAACTATCATCTGGAGCTGACTTGTAAACATTTTCTATTTGATTTCATTTCTTATCACTTACTTGTTTATTTACTAGTGTGGTCCTGAAACTGGAGTTACATATGGTTACAAGCTGCCATGTAGGTGCTGGGAATCAAACCTGGACACTCTGAAGGAGCAACAAATGCTCTCAGTTGCTGAGTTAACTCTCCAGCCCTATACATCAATCTTATGGAGGCATTTTCTCAATTGAAGTTCTCTCTGTCCAGACGACTGGGACTTCTGTTAAGGTGGGGGTGTGGGGGAACCTGACCAGCACATCCTGAATGGTCACTTCTGACTTGTTGCTGTTCAGTGAGAAAACCAAAGACCTGAGACTTCTATGCACAGAATTACTTGGACATCAATAGTGATTATCCACATCAGTTTACCCCTTACAAGGTCCTACCAGCCATTGCATTACCGTGATGACAACCTCTCAAGTGTAGTACTTTTTGGTGTGGTTTGGGTTGGATTTTGTAAAACCTAAAATGGCTTTGAACTTGCTGTAAGGATAACCTTGTTCTCCACATCCTGCTACTTTTAAGTTCTGGGAATACAGAACTATGCATGCCTGACTCTACTGTCATTTTTTGAGTTTGAGACAGGCGTTCATTGTGTGGCCCAGGGTGATCTCAAAAGTTTTCTCCTTTCTCAACCTTCTAGGTGCTGGCATCACTTGTATGCTATACCACATAGCTAGCAATTGTAAATTCTTAATTTGGGTAATAATTATAGCTTGTACTTATATTGTGTTTATTGTATTTTGGCAGATTTTCTTTTTTTTCTCCTGACAATTTTGTGAAGTGCATACTATTTATTATTTGATTTTGTTTGGCTTTTTTTTAAAGATTTGTTTATTTATTTTATGTATATGACTGCTCTGTCTTCATGCATACCAGAAGAAGGCATCAGATTCCATTAAAGATGATTGTGCCACCATGTGGTTTCTGGAAATTGAACTCAGAACCTCTAGAAGAACATCCAGTGCTCTTAATCACTGAGCCATCACTCCAGCCTCTATTTTTTGTTTTATAGATAAGGAAACTGAGGCTCTTCTCAAGTCACTGAGTGATTTACTAACTAAGATTCCAACACCCCAAAATTTGCCTTTTCTCTTTTTTTCTTCCTTTCATGGTGGTACTGAGGAATTGGCTAAGAGCATCATGCATGCTAATACTAGCCATGTGCTCTACCACTGAGCTATATCCCCAGCCCATACTTTTAACCATGCATTAGTACATAACACTTAAGACAAATGCTAATCTAGTAATATTTTCAGTCTTTCTTGCTACATAAAAATTGAGTTTGAGAGTGTTGGTTTATTTATTTATTTTGTGTGGTTTTGTTGTTGCTGTTTTTGGATGGTATACTGTGGTGTAACGGTATACATTACTTAGCTCATGGTAAGGAAATATTCCATACTGAACTCTATCCCCAGCCCTGAAAGATGTCTCTCTTAATATAAAAGTTTAGAGGGCAATGTATGTTTTTAGTCAGATAAAATATGTATCCGGTGAGTTGTACAGAGCTACAATTAAGTATGTTCTGGCAAAGAAAGCCACAAGTATAACCTAGAACTTGGTCAATATATAGAACACTGTATTATCTTTTAAAATTTGTATTCAGGAGGATCAGAAGTTCAAGGTCCTCAACTACACAGTAAGGTTGAGGCCAACCGGGCTATTTGAGGCTTGTTTAAAAAATAAAAAGGGGCAGGGAGTAGATGGCTCAATGGGTGAAGTGCTTGCTGCACAGCAGAAGGCTCTTGAGTTTGAATGCCCAAACACATGTAAACACCAGAAACAGTATTGCGTATGTGTTGCCACAGCTCATGGGCCAGCTAGCCCAGTAGCAGCAAACAGGAGACCCTGTCTCAAACAAGGTAGCAGGTAAAGACAGAAACCCAGAGGCCTCTGACCTCCACATATGCACTGTAGCAGGCACACACACACACATTCAGTATCTTGACAGTTCCCTCGTGCCCTGCTGTGGTGATCTCCCACTTCCACAGGAAACCATCCCTCTGGTTCCAAGATCAAAATGCCTGTTTATGTTGCCCTGTAAGTGAATTGTATGCTGTGTGCCCTTTCTTTGTCTTGTTTTGCTCAATGCATGCAAATGAAGTCTACTTGAGTATTATTTCATTTTTCAGAAGCCCATGTCTCACATTACAAAGGAAACACAAAATAATTTTCTTTCCTATCTGTGAATTAGTTTATGAGCTACTTTGTATATGGTAAAAATTACCTAATATTAAACAATTCTTTTCAGAATAAACTACCTTAAAATATCAGTCTAGTTAGTTTTGGGAAATAATTAAACTACATACCTAGAGTACAGCAAAAATCTGCAAATCTCCAGCCATTTTCAGTCTTTATTGCTTTTTTCTCTGGGATTTCTGCTTGGCTAACAAAACATGAAAAACCATCTTCTTGCTCTCTTAACAGACCCAGCCCTAAATGTCTTGATGGAACTTCCTTCTTGGATGCAGTTTTAGAATTGATTGTGAGACTTCTGGTCTTTTGATTGGTTCAGCAAAGTTGTTAGAAGGGCCCCTCTGTCTTTAATTGGTTCCACAAGATAAAATGCCAGCTTTAATCCTTAATCATTTACAGTTTCACAGAGTGCCAAAATACCTACTCAGACAAAACAGTTTTATCAGAAGTAATCCAGGCCAGATGAACTGTTGGTTCTGTGTGCAAAGGCCTTTGCAACTGCCAAGCTTACTGATAGAGTACAAAGTTCATTCCTTTACATGCTTTCCACTCTCCCCACCAGATGAAAAGAAAAGGTTACCTTTCCTATGTAAGCTTTCTCTTAAGATTTATTACTTTACTGCTTTGAAATTTTGGAAGTTTGAAAGCATTTAGCTAATGATCATTCCAAACTGTTGATAGTTACTAGACTTGGAAAAATATAGCTAATATTTTAAAGACTTTAAAACAATCATTCTCATGAAACTAGATTTCGTAAAGAAATGCTTTAAATGAGACTGGGGGCTATAGCTTAGTTGGTAGAATGCGTGTCTAGTGTGCCTGAGAACCTGGTTTCAGTCCTTGGAACCCTGAAACTGAGTGTGCTTACATGCTTGTGATCCCAGCTCTTAGAGATGAAGGCAGCAGAATTAGGAGTTAAAATTATAACCAGTCTCTGCTTTTATGGAAGTAGATGAGCAAGCAAGCCCATTCATTCTCAGAGCTCCCTGCTGCAGTGAGCTGTCACACTGCTTCTCAAACCTTGCTTGCACTTCATACACATGCACACACACATGTACACATGCGCCCACACACATTTGCTACTTGGATAACTAGGAAATTTCCAATGTTGAGTAACAATGGCAAACTTAACATGAATAGGTATTAGAGAGTTAAGCTGTGCTTTAGCTCTGGTACAAAGTTCAGATTTCTGCCCAGTAGTTCTAGGAGACTTGGGAGGCTCTATCTCAGAAGGGGAAAAAAAGGGGGGATAATAGGTTCTTTGTTAATCTGGCTGAAGGAGAGTAAAGACCATTGCTCAAATTCTTTGGTCAAATTAAGCAAGCTTTATTTTCCATTGGACAGGGCTCTAGGAAGGTTGAGAAAAATCGCATTGAACATAAGAAAAAGTGGGGCTGATATAGACCAAAAAACTGCAGGGCGGGAGGTTCCAGGGGTTTTTGGTTATGTAGGAACTTGGCAGAACATTTCAAGATTATTTGGCAAAACATCTATTCAGGGTGGAGGTCAGGGTCTATAGGGTGTGGCATGTGTCAAATTCCAGGAAATTCCTCAAGACCCAGTCAAATCCAAGTTTCACAGAAAATGATAATGGGATCATTTTGGTTTTTTGTTTATTTTGTTTTTTTGTTTTGGTTTTGGTTTTTGGTTTTTTGAGATAGGGTTTCTCTGTGTAGCCCTGGCTGTCCTGGAACTCACTCTGTAGACCAGGCTGGCCTCAAACTCAGAAATCCGCCTGCCTCTGCCTCCCGAGTACTGGGATTAAAGGCGTGCGCCACCACTACCTGGCAATGAAATCATTTTGACTTTGTATCAGGGTGACTTTTGATCATGTATAAGAATTTTTATTATACATATTTTTAACTTAAAAAGGTTTTGCTATTGTTGTTTTTTTTTTCTTTTTCTTTCTTTTTTTTTTTTTGATACTTTATTTACATTTCAAATTTTTCCCCTTTCCAGGTCTCCCCTTTGGAAACCCCCTATCCCTTCCTCCCTCCCCCTGCTTCTATGAAGGTATTTCCCCACCCACCCACCCACTTCCATCTTCTCTCCCTGGCATTCCCCTATACTGTGTTGTTTTGTTTTGTTTTGACAAGGTCTCACTATGTAGCCCCTGGCTGGCCTGGCACTTAGCTACATAGACCAAACTAACCTTGAACTACAATTTTATGTGTATCTGCCTCCCAAGTGCTGGATCAAAGACATGTCACCATGCCTGGCCTAAACATATTTTATTAATAGAATGCATACTGCAGGACTTGCTGTACTTAGTTCTACACAAGTAAGTACAATTAGACAGTTCCAAAGTAAAGCACAAACAATTGAGTTACATATGCTGAACCTAGTTACAAAGAGAACTCCCAAGGTCCTCTGATTACCCAAATCGCTCGGGGAACTATGACAAAGGCAGGGAGAAAACAGTGGTGCACAGAACATAAAACCACCAGGATGCAAGTGCAGTGATGTTTATCACAGCAGAAAAAAGCTATGAATGCTTACCAGTGTGGGGATTGTCCAAAAGTGTGGGTCCATTCATGCCAGCAATGTCATAGACCGTACACACACACACACACACACACACACACAGAGTCAGGGATGCTTATAGAGGCCAGAGGTCAGCTTCAGACATTTGCTTTAGTACTCTCCGCCCTATTTTTGGAGACAAAGATCTTAGTAGACCTGGAGCTGGTCAGTTCAGCTAGACGGGATGGCCAGCAAGTCTCCAGGATCTTCTGTCTTCTTTTCCAGAACTGGGGTTGTGTGTGTACCAACTTGCTCATCTTTACATGGACACTGAGGATCCAAAGCCGGGTCCTCGTGCTTGAGACATCTCCCTGGCCCCAATGTCTGTCTTTTATTTTCCTTTTTCTGATATAATCTCACAGTGGGCTGGACTGACCTAGAACTCACAAACATCAGATATCCTGCTTCTGCCTACCAGGTCCTGATAAAGGTATGCACCACCATGCCTAGCCCAAAGCTTTCCTTTTTTGCTTTATTTTTCTCTCTATGAAATTAATTATCAAAACATATACTCCTAGCCGGGCAGTGGTGGCGCACGCCTTTAATCCCAGCACTCGGGAGGCAGAGACAGGCGGATTTCTGAGTTTGAGGCCAGCCTGGTCTACAGAGTGAGTTCCAGGACAGCCAGGGCTACACAGAGAAACCCTGTCTTGAAAAACAAAAACAAAAAAAGAAAGAAAAAACATATACTTCTTTAGAATTCAAATAGTACAAGAGCAGGTTAAACAGATTTTCATGTGTTCTAATCTCACTCTCAATAGAGTGCTGTAAAGAAAAGCTTGCTTCTTTTCTAAAATTATATCTGTGTTTGGTTTTACTCTGTACTCTTTCACACAGCACTGATCCATGGTTGTCTTTGCATATTTACACCTGGAGATTGGCCACTACTGGGAGAATTAATATGCCATAGTCATTGTATAGATTAAATGAGTTGATAAGGGTGGTTAGTGCTGTACATGTAGTGGGCACTCAGAAAACACCAGGTGTTCCATATTATTGGAAAGCTGCCACAGATAGCAGAGCTCAGTCCGTGAATGGAGATTGGAAGCCTGCAATGTTAATTTAGCAGGGAGGACTGGGGCTCCAAAGAGTATACAAGAATCTATAAAGACACAGAGCCTCTTGCAGTATGCTTTTAGCCATGTTCACAAGTAGTAGAAGTCTGCTTAGTAGATCATCACCAGGGAGAACAGAAAAAAGTATGAATAAAAACATACAGGACCATCCATAACAAGCCCACACTTCTTCTGAGGTAGCAGATCCCAGTTCCCCTTAGGTAGTACAGATCACTTTCCTCTGTCCTTGGTGTGCTCTGGGTCAAAGTGCTCTTGAACGTGGAATATGTTTCTTTCTTAGGCAAGGCTGTTGGCAACAGCAGGTCAAGGCTGAAGGGATATGCTTTGGTACATTACTCTCTCTTCATTTTTAAGTTTTTATTTTTTGGTTGTGTGGATATGTGTTCATGAGTCCATATTTGGATGTCAGAGGCATTGGAGCCCCACCAGCTAGCATTATAGACAGTTGTGAGCCCTCTGTCATGGGGGCTGGTAACCTAAGTCTTCTACAAGACAGTGTCCACTCTTGACCATTGAGCCATCTCTTCAGCCCCTAAATGATTGTTTCGTTAGTTCTTTTGCTTTGCAATATAAGATGAGAGAAGGCAATTTCTATTTTCTAAAGGTTCACCCAAGCATCAGCACACAACCCTTCCAACAGCTTTTAGTTAGGTTGAGAGAGAGACAGAAAAGTCAGAAGTTTGTATGTACCCATGTGCAGTTTAGAGAACAGAAAGAGTCCATAGCTTTCAAGAGATTCCCTGGGGTTTTATCCTTAAGAACAATATGCATGGGAAGTCTGGAGTTGTGACTCAGTGTTTTAGAGCATATTTTGTTCCTTTAGAGGATCTGGATGGAGGCTTAGAACCATCCATAATTGTAGTTCCAGAAGATCTGATGCCCTCCTGCTTCTTTGGGCACAAGACACAGACATGGGGTACATACAAACATTAAAAAACAAAACAAACAAAACCACTCATACAAAAGAAATAAAATAAGCCTAGCAATGGTAGCACAACACTTATAATCCCAGCACTCAGAGGTGGATCTCTGAGTTTGAGGCCACCCTGCTCTACAGGGGGGGTTCCCAAATAGCCAGGCCTACACAGAGAAACCCTGTCTCTAAGTAAAATAAAATAAATGATAAAAATCTAAAAGGGGGAAAGGGCCAAGCGTTAAAACCCAAACAGTCTCTGGGATCAGCATGGTAGGAGAAACCTGACCCTGCAGATGTCCCCTGAATTCTGCATGCACGCTGTGTCATGAAAATGTCTACCCTCCCACAGTAAGTTAATGAATGAATAAGTAAATGTAATTCCAAATTTAAAGGGGAGAAGCTGTGCAGTGGTGGCACACGCCTTTAATCCCAGCACTTGGGAGGCAGAGGCAGAGGCAGGCGGATTTCTGAGTTTGAGGCCAGCCTGGTCTACAGAGTTCCAGGACAGCTGGGGCTACACAGAGAAGCCCTGTCTCAAAAAACCAGAGAGAGAGAGAGATTGAGATTGATTGATTGATTTTGAAATTGGAGAAAAATTTCTACCAACTGTATAACAAAACCTGTAGACCATCAGCGAACATTTGTCAAGTCTACTATATTCTGATTATTCTGTACCTTGGTAATATGTTGAACAGACACAAATCTATGTTGTTGTGGAAGTTGCATTCATTTTACAGGGAAGTCATGTAGAAACACTGTATCAAAATGTATTTAATATATTGAAATTTCAGGGAAACTTCGACTATATGCCTAGCAGTTCCTACCACATAGTAATGCTCTATAAGAGGCTGGAGAGGGGCTCAGCAGCTGAGACACTGGCTGCTCTCGCAGAGGATCCAGGTTTAGTTCCCACCGCCTCGTGGCTCACAATCATCTGTGATTACAGTTCCAGGGGACCTAACAGCTTCTTATAGCCTTTGAGAGCTCCAGCACACACATGGTACACAGACATATATGCAAACAAACACCCAAACAGCAAAAATAAATAAAATAAATACTTTTAAAATAATACTTGATTAGATGAATGAAAGAAAGAACTTAAGATCTATACTAAATCTTGTGAGGTCGTAATCACAATTTTTCCAATGTAATCACATTTGACTACAATATTGTGATGAAATAAACACCTGGATTATCTTAATTCCTTGTGTATATGTCTCCATCTAATAGTAGCATCTTTAGATACTCAGCAGTAGAGCCATTCAAAGCATCGATTGACTTTTTTCTTTTCTTACCATTTATAGGGGAGGTGACACCAGGGCTATCTCAGGTGGAATATGCACTTCGAAGACATAAACTTATGGCTCTGATCCACAAAGAAGCACAGGGGCACAGTGGAACAGAGCACACAGTGGTGGTACTCTCTAACCCTACGTACTATATGAGCAACGACATCCCCTACACATTCCATCAAGACAACAACTTCCTGTATCTCTGTGGATTCCAAGAGCCTGATAGCATTCTGGTCCTTCAGAGCTTCTCTGGGAAGCAGTTACCATCCCATAAGGCCATGCTTTTTGTGCCTCGGAGAGATCCTGGTCGAGAATTGTGGGATGGCCCTCGATCTGGCACAGATGGAGCAATAGCCTTAACTGGAGTGGATGAAGCCTACCCGCTGGAAGAATTTCAACACCTGCTACCAAAACTGAGAGGTAATGCTAGTAAAGTCAGACCACGGGCCAAGCCCAGCCTTCCTTGGCCTACAATAATTCATTTCTAAAATAATTCTCCTATAGCATTTCTTTGGGCATCATGAAGAGATGTGTCCGTTGTCAAAAACAGAACTATTGCTAAATGTTGTGTCCCAGCTCTTAGAGCGACTGAGTCATGAACATCTGTAAAGGTTTAAGGTCAGCCTGGGTTAGAAGATGAGTCCTGTCTTAGGGCTGTGGCAGACGGAATCCACATAACTTTTGACCTGAAAAGCATTTTCTTTCTGGTCTTTCAATTTCTTACATAAGTTGCTGCCTTTGTTGTATGTATTTGGCAGTCAAAATTACCCTGAAGCTGGAGAGGTAACTCAGTGGTTAAGATCACTGGTGGTCTTCCAGAGGGCCTGGGTTTGGTTCCCACCCAGAGAAAAAAGCTGAGCTTGGGATGCCTTTAATCCACAAAGTTGCCCTGGTGGTGTCTCACAACTGTCCTGACTCCAGTCCCTGGGGATCTTACACCCTCTCCTGGCCTCTGCAGGCACAAACATGGTACATACACTTAATACAGCCACAATATTCCTAAACTTTTCTTTAGAATTTATTTAACTGCTTATGGTTAAATCCTCACAATCAATCTGTTTCTTAAAAGGGCTTTTCTTACTCACTGTCTTTCTCCCCACACACACCATTTCTTTAGTTTGTTTTTAAGAGTGCATGTGCTTGAGCGTGCATGCGTGCGTGATATGTGAAGGGGACAAATATGCCACAGCACGTGTGGCTGCTAGAGGGTGACTTTATGGAGTCAGTTCTCTTCCTCCTCTGTCACCTGGTTCCTGGGGTCTAGCTAAAGTTAGCAGCCAAGCGCCTTCAGGACTTTTTTGCTTGGGTTTTTTGCTAGTTCGCTTGTTTTGAGACAGTCTCACTGTAGCTCTAGCTTGCTTGGAATTCACAGTGATACGCTTTTCTCTGCTTCCCATGTGCTAAGATTAAAGGCATGCCAAGCCCAGCTTATATCTACTCTTTTTCTTTCCAAGACAGGGTTCTACGTAGCCCCAGCTGTCCTGAAATTCACAGAGACCCAACCCCCTGTCTCTGGGATTAAAGATGCTATCCAAGTGCTACCATGCCTGGCTAATCCATTATTCTAAATGTTAGTAGTTTCATAGGTAAAAGTACTAGATACTGGAAAGTATTGGTGAATCTAATAAATTTATTTACAAGTTTTTTTTTTAAAAACCTGCATTGGAGTCTTATCTCATGGTATATCATTTGCCTGGTACGTACCAGGCCTCAGGTTCTGACCCCAGCACTGTCATACAAAACCAACCCAATAAGTGTTGAGCTTTGATTACATACACTGAATATGAGTAATACAGATCGTTTAAATTTCAAATAACTAAGTTATGCACTATTGTAATTATTTCCCATGTACTATATACTTAATGGCATTTTTAAAAGAATTTTTTATTTTATTTATATGAGAACACTGTAGCTGTCTTCAGACACACCAGAAGTAGCAATAAAATGATTTTATAGTGAGGTGACCACGAGTCGCAGCATTCGGAAAATTGAGAACCGCTGCCTTAGAGCACAGTCTTGGGGACAAATGCACCACCTTTTTAGATCTTACAGCAAAACAAATGACAAATACAGTGGATAGCTGTTTAACCTGGAAGCACTGTGCTAGCTTGTCTCTACCATTTATACAAGTGATTAAGCAAGTCACTTAATAGCAGAAATCAGCTATGGAGGTAAAGAACAACTGCTGTGTTGATTCTTTAAAAGTTAAAAAAAAAAAAAATAACATAATTCTAACTATAATAAAGCTTTAGGCCCATCTGTCATTTTCATAAGAGCACTGACATTTTGTGCTAGAAAGCTGTCTATATTCCAGAGTGTCACACCGCGTTCAGACAGTGATTCCAGTGGTTTATGTCAGAACCATCAGATGCTTCTGTCTTGAGAAAGTGTCACTCAAACCTTTAGGATTCTACACAACAGATTTTTTAGTTTTGTCTTGCTCAATATATTTCTTTTTATTACACTGTTTTTGTTTCATTTT
Organism: Rhynchomys soricoides; assembly: GCA_019843965.1. Classification (NCBI taxonomy): domain Eukaryota; kingdom Metazoa; phylum Chordata; class Mammalia; order Rodentia; family Muridae; genus Rhynchomys; species Rhynchomys soricoides. The sequence continues at coordinate 3,047,593 of JADRCH010000174.1, forward strand.
CGAAGAAATCAGGGCCTCGTGTGCTAGGCAAGTGTTCCAAAACTGAGCTATTCCCTATTCCAGTGCATTCTACCATTAAAGTAGGCCTTCAGCCTCTGTTGCCTTTAAACTTATTTTGGCTTCCCATTTTAAGCTGAGACGAACATGGTTTGGTATGACTGGATGAAGCCTTCTCATGCACAACTTCACTCTGACTACATGCAGCCTCTAACTGAAGCCAAAGCCAGGAGCAAGAACAAGGTCCAGAGTGTCCAGCAGCTGATCCAGCGCCTACGGCTGGTTAAGTCTCCTGCAGAAATCAAGAGAATGCAGATTGCTGGGAAGCTGACGTCAGAGGTATGGCTGCTAGTGAAGATAGTCCTTTGTCAGATCATAAAACTCAGGCTCTTCCTGTGCACAGGCCTCTGCCTCCACCCCAAGTGCTGTGGGACGAAAGGCGTATACCACCACTGCCCAGCTTATTTCCTCTATTTTGACTACACTTATTTATGGACATACATACCATGGTGCATATGAGGAGATCAGAGGACAACTAGTGAGAATCAGTTTTCTCTTTCCACCATGTGGATTGTGGGGATCAAAGTCAGGTCTTTAGTTTTAGTGGCAAGCAACTTTACCCACTGAGCCATCTCACTGGCCTTTGTTGTCTGTATTTAACCTGTACAGAAGTTGATGACATATTTGTCAGCCTCAGTAAAAGTCTTCAAAGAGTAGTGTTATTTATTTGAGAATAGCATATAGCACAGATGTGTAAACTGTGAATAGATCCAAAGGTTATGGCAAGGAAAAAGTGTTCAAGGCAAAAGGGAAGATTGCAAAACAGTCTGAAGCAATAATACTTGTCCAAAGAATGAATAACAAGGTTGGTGCCAATCTGGGTTAGATAGACAAGTTTTACAGGAGTACTTTTTGCATACGGTTGCAATGACCTTTTGAAAGTTTGTGGTTCTGGTATCTTTTCTGGAAGTTACTATCAGGCAGTCATGCATGAGACCCTTTATTTGTTGTTACTGTGTGCCTATGCTGCAGTGTACCATGGGGATCATAAGACAATTTATGACATTCATTCTGTCCTCCCTTTACATAGGGATTGCATGGCAGGCACCTTTACCTACTGTCCACTCACTGGTCCTTGTCTTACTTACTTTTTAGTTAGAATTGAATTGAACGACTTCATTTGATGCTGATGACTTTAACAGTATGCATAGTGAAACGGTTATTACAATCAATTATGTCATCACTTTAACCCATATTTCCCCTGAAGTTTATCATCAAGCTACTCCACTGATGTCATCATACAGAAAAAGTAGGACTCTGCTGTTGGCCACCAGCACAGTTCTCATTAACACTTTGTGCTCTGGTGAGACCCAGTGCGAGATGTCAGAGCAGCACAGTGCTGATCTCTTTTTTTCATTGCTGTCATGACCTTGATTGCCATGTCAGGAGATCACGCCATAGCCTTGCTGCTTCTAGTCTCCTTGAGTTTCTTTCGTGAGTTTCAACAGCCTCTGAACTGCTATGGAGGTTCCTTAAGAACAGTTACCTATATGGAGGGGCCACTTCCTTTCTTTCTTCCTTCTTTCCTTCCTTCCTTCCCTCCTTCCCACCTTTTCTTCTTCATACAAATCACTGTTATTGATTACAACAGCAGTAAATGCCAAGAAGGAACATGCCCCTCACATCTGGTGCAGCATACCCAGACACATCACTGTTGGATGGGGGGTTCTTGTCCGGTTATTCATGGTCCACTTCTGCTTATTACACCACTTGCATGTCTGTTGACAGTGACCCAAGTGAGCATTCACCCAAGTGTTTAGGGCCCTTACTTTTTAGGGCCCTCACGAGTTCCTTTATCAGCTGCAAAGGCAACCTGTGTTTTAGCTCAGTGGTCACATTGTTCCTCCATTGAGATCTTATCCTCTTCTGAACTCCAGGCTTGGTCAGGAGGTAGAAGGAACAAGAGGAAAGTATATTCAGGCAGGAAAGGCAGGCCTAGGATTAGGATATGAATAATTTGGGTGGGCTTTGGCCTACAGATAAGGACCCTGGTTTTCTGATCTTTGCCTGGGGTAATTTAGGGCAAGGTACAGTGTTCTGAACTGCAGAAGTTTGGTAAAAAGACTCAAATTTGGGGTGGCTATGAGGAAGGATAAAAGATTCATGCCTGGTTTGTTTCCATGGTGAAGGGTACTCATAGACAAGGTGGTTGCTGTATCTAAGATGTCTAAGTACTCGCATAACCCTGGGAAGAGCCGTCCCTCACAGACATCCACAGATGCCAGAGCATTACAAAAATTAGGGAAAAAAAATACTTTTAAGACACCAGTTGTGCCTTTCTTCAGAGGTTAGTTTGGTCACATAATCAGTCTGAAATATATATATATATAAAAAGACACCAGTGTGCTAAATCTAAGTCCTCTTTCACTGAACTGTGACAATGTAGAGGAAATGTTTATTTTTTAAATATTCCCTGAAAAGAAGATTGCTAGGAATTGAACCCAAGACCGCATGGATTTGCTAAGCGTGTCTACCACTGAGCTGCACCTCCACTACCCTATATATTCTTGAGGTGATTCTGTAAATATGTTTGGAAATATAATTGTTTATGTGCAGGGCAGTGGTAGCGCACGCCTTTAATCCCAGCATTTGGGAGGCAGAGGCAGAGGCAGGCGGATTTCTTAGTTCTAGGCCAGCCTGGTCTACAGAGTGAGTTCCAGGACAGCCAAGGCTATACAGAGAAACCCTGTCTCGGAAAAACAAAAAAAGAGTTTTTGTTCTTATTGTTGTTGGGGGTTTTTGTTGGTAGTGGATTTTATTTTTTGAGACAGAGTTTCTCTGTGTAGTCCTGACTGTCCTGGAATGACCAGTTTGGTCATTAAAATGACCAGTTTGGTTTAATCTGGTTTGGACCAGATTAAAAGCATGTGCTGCTACCACCCAGATAAGGAGTGTAAATTGTTATTGGCTCTCCCTGATGAGTCATAATGAGAAAAATGTATTCTTCAGAATACCAGTCATCATCAACTTGTTCTCTTTGTTGGATAGTCTGCACTTTACCGGGTACTGCTAAGGCTCTTGCATATTTGGTTTGGGGCCTTGTTTATTCCACTCTTAAGTCTCCTGAATTGTACACCTTCCACATTGGTATAGGCAGTGAGTTCTGACTGCTGAGTGAGTATTAAGTTGTTTAGTATTTACTGGTTGGGTTGGCGTAGTTAATCCCAGTGAGTACTGGAAGAAGGGAGAGTGTAAGGTTTTCATTTTTTCTTTAATTGGAGGGGTGGATTTCAGATGCTACGTGCTTCTCACCCACATATTCAGAAAAGAAACACACCACCGTTCATTTCTATCTTTAACCTAACCTAATTTCACAGCAGTAGTCCACGTTCCTGCCTGAGTTTTGTCATTCCTAAGAGACTCACTAGCAGCCTAGACAGCACCGTCTTCCTGTCTTCTCTGCCGCCAGGCCTTTCACTCACGTGTGTATAAGAGGGCTTGAGTTCTTTGCCAGAGTTTGAGTCTAGAAGTCCTAGACTTCAAAGTTTTCTTCTATTTCTACATTATGTTCAGAGCCAGTGTTTTGGCATCCGATGATAAATACTAATTGAGTCTTTATCTTTGCAAATTCCTTTAAGTTCAGATAATATTGAATATATCTGCCTTGGGATTCTTGTAACCTGAAGAGCTTGATGAGAGGCCAATGACAGGCATCCTATACCTTCCTATAAACATCAAGTTTTGTGTTGTTTTTGTATCATTAATTGCTCTATAAAAGCTACATTGATTTAGAACTATGATTATTGTCCTGATTGTTTCCAATTGCATGTGTGCATATGTTTGGGGGGTGTGTGTGTGTGTGTGTGTGTGTGTGTGTGTGTGTGATATGCAGATACTTAAGCATTTTAAGTGTACAGTTCAGTGGTTTGAGATCATCACCCAGACTTATCATCTCAAGTAAAAACCCTACCCAGTGGGCACCTTCCCCTTCCTCCCCCGCCTACACTCTTGCAAATGAAGCCTTTGCCTTTTTTTTTTTTTTTTTTTGGTTTTTCAAGACAGGGTTTCTCTGTGTAGCCCTGGCTGTCCTGGAACTCACTCTGTGGACCAGGCTGGCCTCAAACTCAGAAATCCACCTGCTTCTGCCTCCCAAGTGCTGGGATTAAAGGTGTGCGCCACCACTGCCCAGCAAGCCTTTGCCTTTTTATAAGTTCATTTCACCTAGCTAGCAAAAGTTTTCAAAATATCAAAATTTTTTCATACCTAAGTATTATCCCATTGTGTGATAGATAGAGATCATATTTTATGTATCCCTATATTTGTCTATTTGTTGGGGGACACGTAGCTTTTTTATGTTGGCTATTGTGAATAATGCTGGTATGAATATGATGATTCAGCCAGAGGTAGGATTTTAATTCTGTGACATATATTGTTGTTTCATTTTTGTGGCTGGGTCTTACTCTATAGCCTGTACTAACTTGAACTCATACTGATCCTCCTGTCTCAGCTTCCTAAGGTTTGGGATTGCAGGTGTGAGCCAACATCAATTTTTTTTTTTTCCCAAAATTGCCACACTTTTCTGCAGTGGTCGGGCTGCGTTTAATCTGGCCTTAAACCCTCCAGTCCTAATCTAAGATCTGTAGATGTGTTCTCAGTCTTTGGGCCAACTCTTTCTCTGTTGACAGTGTCCTTTTCTATTATTTATTTATTACTGTGTGTGGGCCCGTATGATACTCCACAGCATGTGCGTGCTTTGTGAAGTTGTTTCTCTCCACCTTTACATGGGCCCCAGGGATTTGTCTAGCTTTACTGTAAGCACCTTACTGAACTGCCTTACCTGCCTGATGCACAAATTTTTTCTAATTTTTATGAGGTCAACTTGTTTTTTTGTTGTGGTTGCTACCTGGACTTTTGATGTCATATCAGGAGGAAAAATCATTGGTCAAATCACTGTTAATAAACACTTGTTAAGATTTTGTACTTGCTGGGCAGTGGTGGCGAACGCCTTTGATCCCAGCACTCAGGAGGCAGAGGCAGGCAGACTTCTGAGTTCTAGGCCAGCCTGGTCTACAGAGTGAGTTCCAGGGCAGCCAGGGCTACACAGAGAAACCCTGTCTCAAAAAACAAAAAAACAACAACAACAAAAAAAAATATTGTACTAAAGTTAGTTATCCATTTTAAGTTCATTTTTGTATACGGTAAGAATCTACCTAATTTTTTGCATGTCTCTTTGTTGATTTTGTATCTTTTTTAAAGTATTGAACTTTAGTTTGTGAAAGGGTCTCTGTAAATAGTGTGGGCTAATAACTTCAGACTTTCCAAGTGTTGGGATTGCAGTTATGTACCACCACATCTCTCTAAGGTCATACAGCCTACTCATGTAGTCGACTAAAGGTGCTTTCAGTCATCCCTACACAAGAGACATGCTCTTGTCCTATAGTATCACAAAGGCAAGCATCCATAGCATTCCTGCATCTTCAGTACACATTGATTTGACCAAGGCGGGGTATGATTAGTTCATGTCAAGGCATTAGAGGAGATGACCATTTGTTTTCATGCTTTTTTTTTTTTTTTTTTTTTTTGAGGTAGTTTCACTGTATAGGCCAGGTTAACCCTGGACTCAAAATCCTACTCAGACTTCCAAGGGCTGGTCTTAGAAGGTATGCACCACCATTCCTGGTTTATCTATGGGTATATATGGTAGAATGTTCTCTTAATTAATTTTGATAGATACAGCACTTCTCTGTGAATCAGGGTGAACACACTTTTAACGTGATCAGGCCATTACTGGTTAAAGCAAAGGATCTCACTCATTGCAGAGCATTTTGGTACACACCTTTAACCGCTGCACTTGGAGGGTAAAGACAAGCAGATATCTGTGAGTTCAAGGCCAGCCTGATCTACATACCAAGTTCCAGGCCATCTAGAGCCACTTTGAGATTATGTCTACAGAGAGAGAAAGAAATGTCACTGTTTAAAGCTAAAACTCCCAGGAAACACTTTTTACAGAGGCTTATAAGTGTGTTGTACCCAGTGATCTAGAAAGTGGCTCATTTCCTTCACTGACAGCTCTCAATTCCATGAGCTCTCACCCAGTGTCAGCACTAACTTGTCACTTAGTAACTTATTAATTTCAGTCATAATCTCACAGTTCCTCAGATATTATTGTGGCTCAAGTTATTTTGGTTTGCACTCCATCTGTTGACCAAAGAGAGAAGCTCATCTGTAGGCATCCCTTAGCCTAGTTCGTGCCGTGGATGAAGGTGGTAACTACACCCCTGAATATTTAGCAGACCTGTTACCCATCTTCATTTTCCTTCCAATCCACTTTTCCAGCTCCTTAAAGTTTCCAAATACCACTGATTTCAGTGTACCTGGTTGTGGGTCTGTGTACTGGAGGCTTTCCATGAAGATCTCTGGCCTGGCCAGGTGTGAGGGGAGAGACGGGGAAGGGGGGAAGGATTGCCTCCGCTGCTGAAGCTGCCTTCACCTCTGCCTCTGCTGCTGCCATCACTTTTGTTGCACCAAGACACTGCACTGGTCACTCCGCACTGAGTCAGGCCAGGCTGAGCTGGAGGGAGGCTGACTAGCCAGCAAGGGGTACAGGGAAGCTTCTGGTGGCATTTCGGGAGAGCTGGTCTCTTCCCTGGTAGCAGTGTTACAGCTCTTATGGCAGAAGCTCTCAGATGATGGAGTCATTCTCACATGCCTTTATTCCTTCTGGATAGGATCCTTATATACAGTTTTGGGGTGGGTCAGGGTCTGACAGTAGTAGGTGCTTCCTGTTGTCTTGGTCTTGGAGGTTGGGGATACCTCATCTACATGTGGGAGGGCTTGGGGTGCTGCCCCTACATGACTGATGGCCACAAACCTCGGGGGGGTGGGGGAGGCATTACGTGACAGGGGCCTGGTTTTTTTGATTGGTTGGGTGGTTTGGTTTGGGTTGGTTTGGTTTGGTTGGTTGGTTGGTTGGTGGTGTTTTGTTTTGTTTTGTTTTGTTTGAGAAAGGATTTCTCTGTGTGCCCCTGGCACGTGCCACCACTCCCGGCTATGAAAGTGCTTCTTATTTGAACTCAAACCTTTTGAATGTTTGGGTGACAGATAAAATGACACTGCAATCATTTTCCCCTCCCTCTCTTTGCAGGCTTTCATAGAGACCATGTTTGCCAGTAAAGCTCCAGTAGACGAAGCCTTTCTTTATGCAAAGGTGAGCTTCAAGTATGGAGAAAGGTCCCTTGGGGCAAACATACAGTGAATTCACTGGCTTATGGGTAGCGTATGTTGGCTTGAGGCAGGCACAGAAATGAGAGTATATCCTTCTCAAATGTTAATTTAACTTATACATGTAAAGTGTGTAGTATTGCATTGAAGAGAAGTCCAGAGCAGAGCCAGGGAAGAAGGAGACCAATGAATGCATGTGCCAGGTGGAGTCAGCGAGTCAGCCTTCAGAGAGTCCAAAAGGTGACAGAACTTAGTTTCCCAGCATCCTTTTCCATCTGTCCAGAGCATTTCAGTTGATGAGACTGTTTGCAAGACTGAAATTAGCCATTTAGAAATATTGTTTAAAAGTAAGTCGTATTTTGTTGTTTAGCTGATTACTATAGCCTTATGTGTTTTTGGACTCAGCTTTCTTTATAGATTTTTTTTCTGTCATCTTCTAGGCTTACTTTGAAAACCATGGGAAGTTTAAATTACAAGAGATTAAATAATAAGGTTGGGGTGGGGGCTGGAGAAAGGGCTCAGTGGTTAAGAGCACTGACTGCTCTTCCAGAGGTCCTGAGTTCAATTCCCAGCAGCCACATGGTGGCTCATTATCTGTAATGGGATCTGACACCCTTTTCTGGTGTGTCTGAAGAGAGCAAAAGTGTACTCACATACATAAAATAAATAAATCTTTAAAAAAAATAAATAAGGTTGAAACCAGATGTATTGGTGTATGTCAGTGCAACACTTAGGGAGTGTGTACATGGTGATCAGGAGTTCAGCATCATCCTTAGCTATAGTGTAAGTTTGAGGTCATCATGGGCTACATGAGCTCCTGTCTCAAATACACATATATGTAGTAAAGTTGGATAACAGGATTGATATAAGTGGATATTTATAGACTAGAATATAGTCCAGCAGGTAAGAGTCAAAGAAATGTGGGGGTCAATGCTATAAACCGTTTGGTTAGGTATGGCAGGGGTTCCAGTAATGACTGACAGCGAGCATAGCTGTAGTGCTTGAAGACAGCCTGGGCTGGGGAAGGCCACAGAGACTGAGTCGTATTTTGTTTCTCACAGTTTGAATTTGAGTGCCGTGCCCGAGGTGCTGACATCCTAGCCTACCCACCTGTGGTTGCAGGTGGTAATCGCTCCAACACTTTGCACTATGTGAAGAATAATCAGCTCATCAAGGTAAATCACCAGAACACCAGTTCTGCTTCTGGAGAGGTCCCGGTCCCCAGTAGAGAACTCCATACCTTTCCCTTCGCAAATGGAATGCCATTAAAAAATACTTTATTACTTCTAAAATGGTTTTATGGATATTATTTCATTGGTCCTTGGAGTAGCCCTATTAGGTAAGAACAGTTACTGGCATGCATGCTTAGTGGATGAAAAAGATAAGCACTAAACATTAGTAAGCCATAGCACACAGCCAGGGTCTGAGCAGCACCTGGGTGGATCCAGGGTGTTCATGTCCAGAGTGCAGTGTGTAAGCTTGCCTGTGGAGACATTTGAGCTGGTATTTTCCTTTGTGGGTTTACTCAGCCTATTTATTCAGAATCCTCTTTCTCCGTGTATTTGTTTATTGTGGTGGTGACCATGTCTTTGTCTTTTTGTTTGTTTGTTTCTTTGGTGAGAATAGTATTGGTGGTCTTGGTAGAGACAAGTCTGATAGAGTCCTCTTTTTTTGTTTTGTTTTGTTTTGTTTTTCCAGACAGGGTTTCTCTCATGGCTATCCTGGAACTCACTCTATAGACCAGGCTGGCCTCTAACTCAGAAATCCGCCTGCCTCTGCCTCCCAAGTGCTGGGATTAAAGGCGTGCTCCACCACTGCCCGGCATCTGATATAGTCCTGACGCTCTTAAATCCATTATGTAGGCAAGAATGACCCTGAACCTTCCTGTGGGCCTCTCCCTCTCTAGTGCTAGGATTACGGACTACAGGAGGATTCCATCATACCCAGTTCTGTATAGTACTAGAGATGGAACCCAAGGCTGTGTGCATCCTAGGCAAGCACTCTATGAGCTACATTCCAATCCATACTGAGTTTTTCTTTATTTACCACTAATACACACTCACATAATGTGATTTTGTTCACTTTGGAACTTTATATACTTCAGAATGTTTGGGAATAGGATTGTGGTGTTGGCTCCATTGCCCAGGCTAGCTTAGAATTCTCTTATATAGCCTAAGCTGTCCTCAGACTTAGAGCAGTTCTCCTGCCTCAGTATCCCAAGTGATGGCATTAGCATGCATCACATGCCTGGCTTGAAACCTTTTATACAGCAGTTAGTCCTAGTGGCAGACAGCTGCAATTTGTTCATTTTAGTTTCAGTGATATAGAACAAGCTGTGGTCTAAAGAGTTAAATAAATTTTGGTAAAGACTACTAAGATGTGATGTGTCTTTTCACTCTTGTCCTGTCACAAGTGTACAAGGAGTAACCTAGAGACTATGCCACATGGTAGTCAATAGTAACCTAGAGACTATGCGACATGATAGTCAATAGCTTGACTGCCAAGGCCATTACAAGGCCAGCCAGCTTTCCTACTGAGCTAAACAGAAATTCATGAAGATTAAAACATTCCAACATTTAATTTTTTATTTAGAAACATATTTTCTTTATAAAAATATTATATAAGTACTAGAGTTTGTAGGTATGACTAAATAGACAAGTCTAACCTGTGACCTAGGCTGTCTACAAACTCCTGGGCTTAAGCTGTCATCCTGTCTCAGCCTTCTGAGAGTAGCTGAAACTACAGGCATATGCAGTGTTTGAGAATCTTTATATTGTTGTTTGTGGTGCTAGGAATCAGACTAGGGGTCCCACGGTGCTTTGACACTGAGCTATACTACACAAATGTACTACACAAGCATAATTGTTATTTTTAAGTGACTTTAATACTATAAACTTTTTGCTTGATTTCTTTATGTGATAATGGACATTTACATGTTTTTTCCAAATTCACAATGTTATAAACAGTATTCTTGGAAATTATTATCTTTGTCCTGGCAAATATGATAATAAGTTTACCCAAGAGATACATAGTATTGGGATTTCTGGGCTGAAAGACACACACACACTTGCATCTTTGATAATACCAAAAAACTTACAAAGTGATTACATCAATTAAATTTATTTTTCTGAGATAACTTTATACATTTTTCTACCACTTTATATATTTTACCTAAGTCATAGTCATGTCTAAATCTGCTTCATAATCATAATTAATACATCTTTTCTCAAAAATAGATTTCACTGGACAGTTTTTATTTTGTTTTGTTTTTTCAAGACAGGGTTTCTCTGTGTAGTCCTGGCTGTCCTGGAACTTGCTCTGTAGACTAGGCTAACCTTGAACTCACAGAGATCTACCTGCCTCTGCTGGGACTAAAGACTTGTACCACCATGCCCTGGTGACAGTTTCTTTAAGAAGTAAACAGACCTGCTTGTATGGCATTTATAAAATGTTTATACGGGGCCAAGTTGCCATTTTTCGGGGAGTTTATCCATCTATTGCCATTTCTATTCTTTAAAATTGTCATTACTTGTAAATAACATCATTTTTATGCCAAAGTTTGTTTTTATTTACATGTGACAAAAGTATGCCCTATCTCTTAAGTGTGTGAATAGATCAGGACAAGTACAAAGTTTTCTTCTTTCCCACATATATTTCAGCAGCAGACATGATAAGCTAAATTAACCTTTAATCCCAGCACTTGGGAGGCAGAGGCAGGCAGATTTCTGAGTTCGAGGCCAGCCTGGTCTACAGAGTGAGTTCCAGGACAGCCAGGGCTACACAGAGAAACCCTGTCTCGAAAAACCAAAAATAGTAATAATAATAATAATTCTCGGATGTTAGAACTGCTCACACTACCCTTCCCACTTCTCTCTCTGCCTCAACTGGCTTTTTAATAAACTATCCTGTTCCCAGAAAACCAAGAGGCAACCAACACTGAAGGTAATAGGGTCAAGCAGTTCTAATAGCTAAGAATTCTTAAAGGGCCAGTTAACTGGCCCCCAGAAGCCAGAAGAGGGCATCAGATCCCCTGGAACTGGATATAAGGATGTTGTGAACCACCTTGTGGGTGCTGGGAACCAAACCCAGCTCCTCTGCAAGAATGAGTGTTCAGGTGCTTGTAACCACCAGCCAATCGTTCTGGTGCCCAAAGGCATTTAGATAAACAGAAACAGCTGGCAGTTGTGAGATTGCTACCTCCTCCCCTGTCCTTCTGTGTTCCAGGATGGTGAAATGGTGCTTCTTGACGGAGGTTGTGAATCTTCCTGCTATGTGAGTGACATCACCCGGACGTGGCCTGTCAATGGCAGGTAGAGATTCTACACAGTAACATGCCCTATGGCATCATGGGATTTGAGTTGATGTATGGATGTATCTGGAACATTGGCTTTTATAGGTCAAGTTTCCTGTCTTTTCAAAGCTCTTTTACTGTTTTTGTTTGTTTTGTTTGGGAGAGTTAGCTGTTTTGTTCATTTCTTAGCATAGTAAGGCACATAGAAAGACTTAACGCATGACCATATGCACTTTGTTTTGGTGTATGTAGTTGTGGTTTTCTTTCTTTTTCTTAAGATTTATTTATTTTATGTATATGAGTACACAGATGTCTTCAGACACCAGAAGATGGCATCGTATCCCATTACAGATGGTTGTGAGCCACCAAGTGGGTGCTGGGAATTGAACTCAGAATGTCCAGAATAGAAGTCAGTTCTTAATTGCTATGCCACCTCTGCAGCCCCCAAAGTTGTGGTTTTCGTTGTTGCTTTTTTTTCCTTCTAATTCCAAACCTTTTTTTTTTTTTTTGGTTTTTTGAGACAGGGTTTCTCTGTATAGCCCTGGCTGTCCTGGAACTCACTCTGTACACCAGGCTAGCCTTGAACTCAGAAATCCTCCTGCCTCTCCTTCCCAAGTGCTGGGATTAAAGGCATGCGCCACCACTGCCTGGCTAATTCCAAACTTAGAATGTCTTTATTGGGTTAACACATCACAGATAATGATTATAAAATTTCAGCAAAATATTAAAAACAACTCTAAGGTACTTGAGAATATCCACTATAGGCAAAAACTCTAAACCTTTTTTTTTTTTTTTGACATATGTATTTTTAGTTTATGTGTGTGGGTGTTTTGTGTGCATGTATTGGCACCACATGTGTATATCTCACAGAAACCAGAAAAGAACATTGTATCTCCTTAAACTGGAGTTCTAGACTGTTGTGAGCCATCATGTGGGCAGTGAGAATCAAACTCTGGTTCTCTGGAAAATCAGCCAGTGCTCTCAACCACTGAGCCACGTCTCCAGCCCCTGTAAATCTTCTTAAAATAAGTAGAGTGGGTAAATTTAGTGGTTGGGGTTTTCAGACTGAGGCTATTATTTCTTCATTTTTTTAAATGTAGTTTCAATTACCTTTTTTAACTACGTTACATGAGTGCTAGGAACTAAACTCAGATCCTCTGCAAAAGCTGAGCCCTGTCCAGCAGGCCCTCTCTCCAGGTGACACCTCTAGTCCTCCGTGCTCTGCAGTGTGAAGCCAGTTCTATCAGCACAAGATGGCAGCGAACGTGACGGGCTACAGCTGACTGCATTCACACTAGGACATCACAGCCACGCCATATAGCCTGCTAAGAAACGATGAGCCAGGCTAGTTTTCAGTTTTGATATAGTTTTAAAAACAAACAAACAAAAACAGAAACAGTAGCATTAATACAAAAAAAATAGACATTAAGTCAAGAGCATTGTCAGAAGTAAAGCAGAATTCGGAATTAATTAGTTAATTAATTTATGTGTTTCACTACCTCACAGGCTCAGTGCTTGCTACAATTTTTCTAATTTAATTCCACTGTAGTCAGAGTGCATACTCACAACATTTCAGCCTTTTGAAATCCATTGAGACTAGTTTTGCAGCCAAGAATAATGTTCATACGTGTTTAAAGGAATATGTAGCCTGAAGGTACTCAGCACATTGTTTTACAGGAAGATCTCATGATCCCTATGAGCACTTGTCCTATACATAACAAGACTGTAAAAACCTGGCTTATGTGATTACTCATTTCTCTTTAGCCTATTCAGTTTGGCTTTGTGTGTTTTGCAGCTGTTTTAGGAATCTATGCACTCATGGCCACTGTCATTAGCATCAGTATTGTGCTTTACTTCTGACAGCACTCATCTTGAGGCCTATTTAGTTTGTGTTAATGTTGCTGTTTCTGTTTTCAACACGAGGTCTTAGCCAAACAGTCAAGAAGCCACGCATCATGTTGGCTTCTTTATGACTGACTGCTGTTTTCATGGCGGTATCTCTCTCCATCTCTTTATTTTCACGAGCTTGAGGGTTTTTATTTAAAGTGACTTTTGTGCTGGGTGGCCATGGTGCACGCCTTTAATGCCAGCACTCTGGGGGGCAGAGGCAGGCAGAGCTCAGAGTTTGAGGCCAGCCTGGTCTACACAGTGAGTTCCAGAACAGCGCAGGGCAACTTTCCCCAGCTCCTTTTCCTCAAGAATTTCCCCCACTTTTCTGGTTTGTTTGCCAGGACCTTAATCTGTTGTTCAAGACTGGGCAGAGGCAGCGCACGCCTTTAATCCCAGCACTTGGGAGGCAGAGGCAGGCGGATTTCTGAGTTCGAGGCCAGCCTGGTCTACAGAGTGAGTTCCAGGACAGCCTGGTTGATACAGAGAAACCCTGTCTCAAAAAACCAAAAAAAAAAAAAAAAAAGACGGGGTCTCTCGGTGTAGCCCCAGCTTTCCTAGAACTTACTTTGTAGACCAGGCTAGCCTCGAACTCAGAGATCATCTACCTACCGCTGCCCCTGGACTGCCATGATTAAAGGCATGAGCCATCATGCCCACTGACAAAAGATATTTTAAAATCTTCAAATAGTAGAGCTGAGGATGGAGTTCAGAGGTGCAGAGCTTATTTAGCGTGTCTAAAGCATTCCTGTATTCAATTCCAGCATCATAAAAAAAAAAGGGTTGCTGGCTCTGGTGGCAGTGGTGGTGCACGCCTTTAATCCAGCACTCAGGAGGCAGAGGCAGGCGGATTTCTGGGTTCAAGGCCAGCCTGGTCTACAGAGTGAGTTCCAGGACAGCCGGGGCTACACAGAGAAACCCTGTCTCAAAAAACCAAAAAAAAAAATAGTAGAGCTAGAGAGATGTCTCAGTGATTAGGAATTCTTGGTTTTCTTCCAGAGGACTCCTGTTCAGCAGTTCACAACTGCGAAATCTTTTTTTAATCTCCAAATAGTTAGAAAACCATGAATATGAGACAGATGTTGTAGTACGCTTCTATAACCCCAAGACTCAGGAAGCTAAAGCAGGATGATAAAGAGTTAAAAAAGCCCAGGGGCTAGAATGGTGGCTGTGCAGTTAAGAGCACTTACTACTCTGTCATTGGACTGTCCTTTAGATCTCAGCAATCACATCAGACTATACTTTTTTTTTAAAGAGTTTAAGGCCAACCAGGGCTACAGTCTGAGGTTGTAATTTAAAAGTGATCAGATGCTGTTGATTGCATTCTTCATAATTTATGGTACAAAGAAACACCTGCAGCCAGACAATAGTGATGCACCCCTTTAATCCCAGCACTTGGGAGGCAGCGGCAGGCTGATCTCTGAGTTGGAGGCCAGCTCTGGTCTACATAATGAGTTCCAGGACAGCCTGGGCTACAAGAAACCTTGTCTTGGGGGAAAAAAAAAAAGAAAGACAAAATAACAAAAAGGCCTCAGTGAAGTAAATCACAGTGTGTTTCCGATGGAATAGTAATGGGAGTACTATCTGTAAATATTAGGGAAATGCAGCTGAAGCAGAAATGTGTGACTTTCTTTCAGGCAGGATCTCACTAAGTAACCCAAGCTATTGCAAACATACTGTGTAGCCCAGGCTGGACTCAAAGATACAGTCCTGCCTCACCCTACTAAGTATTGGGATTACTGGGTCCTGTACCACCATGCCCAGTTGAGAAGTTCATAAACTTTAAATGTTTAAACTGGAAAGGAAAATGGTAAGTATTTGCCTAGAATATACACAGCTTTGGTTTTAAACTGCAGCACCAGGAAAAAATACAAAGGGAAAAAAGTTTGAATCAGTAATGTCTGAACTTCCACCTTAAGGAACTATTGAAGGTCCAGCAAGCTGGCTGGCTGGTAAGACAATGCTGCCAGGCCTAACTACTGGGTGCATAGCTCACGTTCCTTGCTTTTCCTGTGCTTAGGTTCACCGCGCCTCAGGCAGAGCTCTATGAAGCCGTTCTAGAAATCCAAAAGGCTTGTTTAGCATTGTGCTCCCCGGGGGCAAGCTTGGAGAACATCTACAGCATGATGCTGACACTGATGGGACAGAAGCTTAAGGACCTGGGGATCACAAGGACCAGCAAGGAAAGCGCCATCAAGGTACCTCCCCAACCCGTCCTTCACATGCTGCTCAGTTTTTGCCCTGCTTTGTAAAGCTAATTAGACTTGGACACTGTCTTGCAATTCTTTGTAAAATGGATTTAGCTTTAACATGAATTAAAACAAAGGGAGGCAGTACTTATTTTTGCCGGAAGATGGCAGCACATTCTGATTCACTACCTGCTATAGAGCCAGTGCAGTACTCAAAAACAAGATGAAGTCTGTACAGGCAAGGTGGGAAGAACACAAACAAGGAGAGAAGGCTAACTCCTAATCCTTTCCTGGGGATTCTGGATGTCGGAGGGTAGGCTGTTTATTGGTTCAGTTACACTGTTGAGATATTAAAATACCCAAGGGCCATATCTTTAATGGGTTTTATCTGCACCGAAATGTAATGGTATCCATTATAGTTGCAGACCCTGAGCCACCTCCTCCATTTCCAACTTTAGACTTCCAGGACTCCTATTAGCAAAGGAAAGAAGGTATAAATTCCCTGAACCAAGCCAACAAATTTTTAATTAACAGATAGAACTACCCACACCAGTAAACACAAAATCATGCCTACGCTACAGTTTGACATGGGATACTAGGTTATCCAGAGTAGGCTACCTAAGAGAGATATGCAAGTATATCTTCTTTTTTTATTTCATTTATGGTGGGGGCAAGTTCTCATAAAACCCAGGCTTACCTTGAACTCAACAGCTGAGGATCTCTCTAAACTCCTGATTCTCCTGTCTCCACAGACCAAGAGTTAGGATTCCAAGTGTGTGTTCATATTTTGTCTTCCTTTTTAATACATATAAATTGCAAGAATAATAGAACATTGCTATCCTTCGTTTCCCCCAAAAAAGGCAACTCCCCAACCCCTTTGCTGGGATCAAATAGAAGACCTTGTGTGGTAGGCAAATACCACTAAGCAATACTTTGACTCAAAAATGATTTTCTCTTGTCAGTTATTACTGGAATTCCTTAGCCTGTGTGTAATACATTTGACAGTGGGATGGAAGGCAGTAGAGTAAGTGTACATTGAGGAAGTAACAGTTTGCCAGACATGGACATGGTTCAGTGGGTAAAGTGGGAGCCGGGCAGTGAGGGCACACGCCTTTAATCCCAGCACTTGGGAGGCAGAAGCAGGCGGGATTTCTGAGTTTGAGGCCAGCCTGGTCTACAGAGTGAGTTCCAGGACAGCCAGAGCTACACAGAGAAATCCTGTCTCGAAAAAACAAAAAAAAAAAAAACCCAAAAAACCAAATATTTAAAACAAGCATGAAGACCTGAGTTTGTATCCTAGCATCCACATAAAAAGGTGGGTGCAGAGACTAGACAGATGGCCCAGAGTTTGGGAGCACTGGCTGTTTTTCCAGAGGACTCAGGTTCCCAGCACACACATAGAGGTTCAAAACCATCTGTAACTGCAGTTCCAGGGGATCTGAAACCCTCTTCAGGCCTTTGAGATCATGAGGTAGATACAAAGTACACATAGATACATGAAAAGACTGAGCACAGCAGCCTGTTCCCATAGTCTCAGCACTGGGAGCTGGAGACCAAAGGAACCCCCTAATTAGCCAGCCAGTGAGCTTCATGTTCATCAGAAAGTCTTAGAAAAAACACAGCTTGAAGGGGGGGTGGGGGGGGAGATTGGATGACAAGACAGTTCCGTGTATAAAGTCACATGCTGTCAAACCTGATGGCCTGAGAACCTACATGGTAGGAGGAGAGAACAGGCTGTGCTCTTATCTCCACACTCACTAGACAAGGACACCCACTCGAGAACCCAGCAACCAAGCACCCAGTCAATCAAGGATCAAGGGAAGCTGTCAAGGAAGACGTCCACCATCGACTTCTACTTCCACAGGTACACTCGTGGGCCTGCATGCCTGCACACACAGGCATACCACACACCACACACCCCAAAAAGTTGCAGTTTGTCAGGTCTCTGAAGCATTAGTCCAAGGATAGGTTAAGCATAAATCATAGAAACAGACAGTTAACATCACATCACTGATTGATTCATGCCAACTTTCACTGTAAGAGCTCATTGCCCTGATGAGACTATGGTAATTATCTCTTCCAGGCTGCTCGAAAATACTGCCCTCATCACGTTGGCCACTACCTTGGGATGGATGTCCACGACACTCCAGACATGCCCCGTTCACTCCCTCTGCAGCCTGGTATGGTGATCACAGTTGAACCAGGTAAGGGATGGGTTAACCCCAAAGTATACATTGCTAATCTTTATTTACTTAACAAAATGTTTAAGTTTGTCTAAAGCTTTCTTATTTAACATCACAGTTTGTTTAATTTACTCCTCCGATAAATAACAGATGGCAAATACTTTGGATATTAAGAAATAAATCTTTTTTTAATCCTGCCTTTGCCAGAGCCACCTCGTGATAGTCTCACAGTAGTTAGTAGTGGTGGGTTGCAACACCCTGCCACCTACAGTGAACTACCCACCATCCTCCCACGGACAGTTGCCTGACTCAAGTGAGTGCCCGTTAGGCAGAGTGGAAAAGTGAAGTGTGGCCTCAGTGGGAGCAAAGGTGGTTAGCAGTTGACTATTAAAAATGGTGCTGCTTGCATTATGAGAACAGAACCCAATCACTGAGCTTTAGGTGCATTATGACTGAGAAATGTCTTACTATCCCGTGAAGAGCCAGTCAGTCATGTGTTACTCTGTGGCAGTGGATGCTGCTCCAGTTAGTAATGGCCACTAGAGTTGCCAGGCTTTTTATTGAAGAGCATCTGAGGATGTTTGCAGGTTCTTTTGTTTGGTTGGTTGGTTTTGGTTTCTCCAGACAGGGTCTTTCTGTGTTGCTTTGGCTTTTCTGGAACTCACTCTGTAGACCAGGCAGGCCTCAAAGAGATCTGCCTGCCTCTGCCTCCAGAGTGCGGGGTTAAAGCTGTGAGCTACCATGACCAGCTACTTTGGAGGTTCTTTACTGTGCAAAGTCCTGAAATCTGTTTGACTTGAGATTTAGGAAGAGTGTCTGGAAACCAGGCAGAGTGGTGCATGCCTGTAATCCCAGCATAAAAGAGGATTGAGAGTTCAAAGCCAGCCTCAGCTACATGAGACTATTAACAAAAGTTCCTGGGCTGTCTAGACTTTTCCAAGTGTACATTAATCTCCTTTTTAATCTTTATTTTATGTATGTGGGTGTTCTGCCTTGGTGAATGTCTGTGCATTGCATGTGTGCAGTGTCTGTGGAGGCCAGAGGAAGATGTTGGATCCCGTAGAACTAGAGTTACAGACAGTTGTATTGTGGTTGCTGGGAATTGAACTCAGTCCTCTGGAAGAGCAGTCAGTGCTCTTAACTGCTCAGCCATCTCTCCAGGCCCTTAATGTCTTATACATACATTTAGACCTTTTTTTTTTTTCTTATAGCTTATTTGAGAGGAAAAGGAACTTTATAGTGACATTTTCTTTTTGGTTTTTCGAGACAGGGTTTCTCTGTGTAGCCCTGGCTGTCCTGGAACTTACTCGGTAGACCAGGCTGGCCTCAAACTCAGAAATCCTGTCTCTGCCTCCCGAGTGCTGGGATTAAAGGCGTGTGCTACCACTGCCCAGCCTATAGTGACATTTTCTGTAGTTTTGTCTAATACCTCTATATTATAAAAGTTTTAACACACTTTATCTTATTTCCAATTCATTTTGGGGGGTTTCTTGAGTTGAGACTTAACTGTTTATTGTAAGCTGGCCTTAAACATATTATCTAACCCAAGCTGACACTCCCTCCTTCGCCTTCTAAGTACAGGTGCATGCTGTCACAGCTGACTTCATACTTTATTTTAGCTAAATAGCCATTCTGCAGAGGATTTTTAGGCAAGGAAAGACACACATTTATATTATCTACTGGTTCCTTTGTGTATAACATATTTGTAAATTAATGGCTTCCCTGAACCACTAGACTATGACAGAATCATGATTGGTATTATCATAGTTGAATGAAGCCTATAGTCCACTAAACAAAATGGCTACAGAGTAGCAATCCTAGCTACTGAGAGCCACCTGACAAGTTTCCTGTCCACCGCTCTACCATGTGCAGTAAGTAGCTCATCTACTTCCCTCAGAGCTCTGAGGTATGTGCAGTGAAGAACCATCAGGCACAGATGAGGAAATTATAACAGAGGTGAACTTGCTTCTGATCCACTGGTTACTGTCACTGATCACAGCCCTCCTCTCTGTTCGCAGGCATTTATATTCCAGAGGACGACAGAGATGCCCCAGAGAAGTTTCGAGGTCTCGGGGTTCGGATTGAGGATGATGTAGTGGTGACTCAGGACTCACCTCTTATCCTTTCTGCAGATTGTCCCAAAGAGATGAGTGACATTGAACAGATCTTCAGCAGGACCTCTTGACCACCACTGTAGCACACATGCAGCCCAGGTCCAAGACTGGCATCCCTGCCTATGCAAGTAGTCAGTGTCTCTGTGGGGGATTAGATACAGCTTCCATGGGAACTGCACAGCCAAATGAGCGAGGACAGTTTCATGTTAAGTAGATGTAAATCTGGAAATGTGGACTCTGGAATAATCTGTTACTAAGACTTTAGTGACATTCATTCTGAGAAGTTAATGATCCAGAAAGTTATACATGTGAATGTAAAGTAAGGGCTTGGTTATATGTACCCCTGCATTCCAGTTAGCACACTGCAACAGAAAACTCTCTTCATCCCTTTCTGCACTTCTTCTGAGAGCCACTTAACATCCTAAAAGGCTTGTGTGAGGCCCACGTGTTTAGTGTCTCACCAATGTTTTGGCCTATGCTAAAAGCTACCAGTTAGTGTTTGAGGTGGCCAATACTTACTTGCCATGGCCTATGCCTCCTGGTCCAAGTTCTCCACACCCGCTGGGCTCTCTCAGACCTCGGGGAACACAGGTGTCTTGCTGCATTTCCATTCAGCCTGAATACAGCAACACGGCCTGCCAACAAGAGTCTTGGATCTTTCTTGCCATTTATTTGCACAGGACCTGGAAAGTGTCTGGGTTCTTCTAGGGAAGAAAATGAAAGAGAAAGAGAAGTATCTGTGTGTCTCCGCAGGTCCAGACCATGAGCTCTGTTTTCTTTGATTTAAAGGAGATTTTTTTTTTCTTTTTCAAATGTCCTCCTTCCTCTCTTTCATAGGTTCTTTTCTTAGACAAAATTGTCACTATGTGCCTCTGGTTCTTCATAGGTTGCTGTGCTTTGGGACAGGATCTTATGTAGCCCAGGCTGGCCTCAAACTCAATACTACAATTATCGCTGTCCTCAAATAATTGATCTTCCTGCACCGTGCCCAGCTCACCTTTATAGGTGTTTGTTTGTTTGTTTGTTTGTTTACAAGGTTTCTCTGTGTAGCCCTGACTATCCTGGAACTCGATCTGTTGACCAAGTTGGCCTTGAACTCAGAAATCCGCCTGCCTCTGCCTCCCTAAATGGTGGGATTAAAAGCATTATCTACCACCACTCAGTTCTTTATAGGTTCTAAATGAATTGATCTACGTAGCTATTTGCAACCATGTATTGTCAAAATCAGATGCCTCTTCTTCTCCCCCAAACCCCATGGTGACTCCCCTGGCCTCAACCCTTGGTCCAGTGAAATTGCCTGACAGCAGCTTCCCAGTAAACCTCCCTTTAATTTAAGAAAAGAAGAAAAGCATGCAAACTCAATACAGGCATAGTGGCTAATGCCTGTAATTCAACATTCTGAATGCAGTCAGGAATATTTTCATAAGGTCAAGGCCCAGACCAGCCTGATCTACATAACATGTCACAAGTCACCCATGGCTACATGATGACCCTATCTAAAAATGAAAACAAAACAAAAAATACTACAATCTTGTGTTAGATGCCTGTACTACCAATAAAATTAAATCTATGGAATGCACTCAGTAGTTGTGAATACCCTATGGTCCACCTCTTACTCTAATGCTAGGGATGGCATGGCAAGGCAATGGCAGAGTCATGGTTTGGGGGGGGGGTTGTTTTCTTTTGTTTTGTTTTTCGAGACAGGGTTTCTCTGTATAGCCCTGGCTGTCCTGGAACTCACTCTGTAGACCAGGCTGGCCTCGAACTCAGAAATCCGCCTGCCTCTGCCTACCGAGTGCTGGGATTAAAGGCATGCGCCACCACTGCCTGGCTGTCATGTTTCATTCCTAAACACAACATCAGGTTCAGTTGCACAACCTAGATACAAGGTGAGCAAGTCAGGGCCAGATTAATATAAATGGTTAATTCAAAAGCTTGTATGAGCCAGGCACAGTCCTTTAACCCTAGCACTTGGAGCAGGCAGATCTCTAAGTTCGAGGCCAGCCTGATCTACAGATCGTTCCAGAACAGCCAGGGCTACACAGAGAAACCCTGTCTCAGAACTGAAATAAACTGATATGATAGAAGGAAGCCCTAAGAGCTGGTGTGCTGACTTTTAAATCTGAGTGTGTGTAGACCCATGAGAAACAAAAGGTGCCAACTGCTACAAGATCAATTCAAGGGGTTATGGTGCTTGCCCCTCCTCCCATGTTTCTGTAGGGAAGTGCAAGCTAGAAGATTAGCAAGCAGTCTCTGCAGTGCAGGTGGCTGATACATCTTAAGAAAATTCCCAGTACACCTAGAAACCAGCAGGGGACAAAGGTGGTGTGAGAACTAAACACAAGTGGCCCTCTCATTGCTCATCCACAAGACCTTGTCAGTCTGTCTTGAGGGCTGTAGCAGTGGGACCCTCAAGCAGTGCCCACCCAGAGCCTGTCCTTTCTGCTTGCCATCCATCTTCCTCCATCTTCCTGGTCTCAGACCTTCTTTCTAAAGAAGGAAGAATAAATCCGTTGCCATGGCTTCTCACCTGCCTGGCTTCTTTGCCCAGCCTTCCCTTGGAGTGACTTTCCTTTCTTTCTGCAAGTCGTCGTCTGTAGTTCTCACCTTTCTAGCTGAAAGTCTGGACTGCTTTTATGTATAGCAGAGTTAGAGAGGAATCCAACTTCTGCCTACATTACAGTCACTCTCTGGGGATGTCACTGATGGTGGCTTTGGTGGAATTCTGGTCAGTTTAGTCCATGGTCCAGCTACCCACTGAATCCCAGATTAACCTTGGCAGCCAAGCATTTCAACTAGAACCATCCAGAAAATGCTGGAGATGCCTCAACTGCCTTATGTGTGGCTGTGCCGGCCTTGCTGGGATTGCAGGTGCACCAGCACATACAGTAAGACTCACTGAGCAGGTAGTCACACAGAGTAACTTACTACATACACATGTTTTCTAGAGTTAGTGCTTTATACATGTTTGCTCCAATCTTTCCTCTTAAAAGTCTTTTTACCTGTTAGCTTGCCATTTGGGGTGGGGTTTTGTTTGGTTTGGCTTGGCTTGGCTTGGCTTGGTTTGGTTTTTGATACAGGGTCTCTCCTGAAACACACTATATAGACCAGACTGATCTCATACTGAAAGAGATCTATCTGCCTCTGCCTCCAGAGTGCTAAGATTAAAGGTGTGCGCCATCACAGCCAACAACCTTTTTTTTTGTGTGATGCTGGAATTGAATATAGGAATGCTTTAGACATGCTAAATGAGCTCTGCACCTCTGATCTCCATCCTCAGCTCAGTTGTCTTCCCTGGATTGGAGAGAGCTGGTTGTATCATTAACGTAAGCATTTAAATGAAGGGTACCCTATCTGGGTACCAGTGTCACATGGTTTTATGAGCTTATTTCAGAATCTGCTGTATGTTTCCTGTTAAAAAGAGACTGCACCCAGGCATTGTAGTTCATGCCTGTAACCGTAGCACTTACTACACTGAAGCAGAAGGATTGTTATGAGTTCAAGACTAGCCTGGGCTACAGATTAATACCCTGATTCAAAAAATAAAAATAATAATAAGATAGAGACTGCAATAGAAAGTTTTATCACAGCATCCCAGTGTTCTCTGCCAACTCAGCTGTTGGGACTAAGTTGGAACTGTCTACCATCACTAGCTGGAACAAGAGATGAAAGTACCACTAGTAAGCCAGGAGGTGGTGGTGCACGCCTTTAATCCCAGCACTCATAAGGCAGAGGCAGGCAGAGCCCTGAGTTCAAGGTCTATAGCCTGGTCTACATAGCAAGTACCAGGACAGCCGGGACTACTTAGAAAGACTCTGTTTCAAAAAAACAAAAGAAAGACATTTAAATGAATGCTCAAGCCAGTGGTGTCATAAAGAGCCCTGTACAGAAGAGGGTTTTAGTGTGTAGCTAATGTCTTTATTCTTAATTTCCTGAAGTGGCATCTAAGGCTCCAAACTGAGCAGATTCTGTAGATTTTAGACCTTGGCAGATCTTCTTTAAACTGAGGTGTTTTCAGATGTTCCTGGTGGTGAAAAGGTGATGATGTCATCATGTGTATTCGCAACACTGCTGTGGACTCCAAATGGGAAGTGGGCTTCTGTGCCCACCAAGGAGCTTTGACTTTCAGTATTGTATGGGTCTGGGGTCACCCCTGGACTTCAGGAGCCTCAGGGCACACACCCACCAGAACCCAGAAACTACAATCTTTGTCGAAATTTCTTAACGCTTTGTATGACTTTTGTGCAATTATATGAGTTCTGTTTAGACAAAATACTGTTACTTTTAAAGCCCCATTCAATGAAAATGGATATCTCATTCCCAAATGAGAGGAATGCATTTGTTACTGTCATTTTAAAATATACTATAAAATAATACCGAGTGGTATGGTGTGTCTATTTTATTTTCGCCTTGTAGTGGTTTAAATGAAAATTGTCACCATAGGCTCATGTATTTGAACTCTCTATCCCCAGCTAATGGCACCATAGGCCCATGTATTTGAACTCTCTATCCCCAGCTAATGGCACCATAGGCCCATGTATTTGAACTCTCTTTTCCCCAGCTAATGGCTCTGTTTGGGAGGCTGTGGGAGCTTTAGGAAGTGGGACCTTGCTGGAAGAAGTGTGCCCTGGTGGCTGTGAGGGCTGTAGCCCTAACCCACTTCCTGTTCTCTCCCTGCTTCCTGTATGTAGACAGACATGATCAACCAGCAGCTCCCTGCCACCCTGCCTTCTCCACCGTTTGGACCCTGGTCTGGAATTGTTAGCCAAAACAAACTTTTCTATAAGTTGCTTTCTGTCGTAATATTTCACCACAGCAACAAAAAATGACTAAGACGGTAAAGTTTGTAGACCTGAAATGTAAGAACATTCTGCTTTACAAAATATTAACTGGTATACAGCAGGATGACAATAAATCCAGTAAGATCATTGTCTGAAGGGAGGAGAAAACAATGGGTTTGATCCAGTCTGTTAAAAGATTACCACAAAACTGACCCGTAGGGATCCTGGCAGTCCTTGTCAGGCCTAGCAAACCCAGCTAGGGGAGAACTGAGGCAGGAGGCCATATGGACCACTTAACAAGATCCTGCCTCTGGAGGAGGGTCAAGAGCCTTGTAAGCCTAAACCCTTGTGACTTAAAGGCCACTGCCCTGAACAACTTAGAGGAGTGGATTCTTGTGAGGAAGTATGATCAATTTGCAAAATTGTGAATATTCAAACCTTTAAAGATCTGAGACTCAGCTGGGCAGTGGTGGCGCATGCCTTTAATCCCAGCACTTGGGAAGCAGAGGCAGGCAGATTTCTGAGTTCGAGGCCAGCCTGATCTACAGAGTGAGTTCCAGGACAGCCAGGGCTACACAGAGAAACCCTGTCTTGAAAAAAACCAAAAACAAACAAAACAAAGTTGAAACTTTGTCTTGTGTCTAAATAAACTCATAGGCAAAAGATGTTAACTGTGAAAGCGCAGAATTTCATTTAGAAGCAAAGATGGCTCAAGTATGGTTCACAGCCAAAAAATAAATTTTTTTTTTTTTTTTTTTTTTAATCTTGAGTCTTGGAGAGATGGCCGTGTCCTTAAGAGCTCTTAACTGCTTTTGTAAGGGACCCGAATTAGGTTCCCATTACCTACTCTGGGCAGCTCACAACTGCCTATAACTCCTGTTGCAGAGGATCAGATGCTGCTAGCCTCTGAGGACACTTGCACTCGCATGCACACACACAGGCACACACATGCACGCACACAAACAATTTGAAAATAATAAAAATTACTTTAAAAAACTCTGCTTCCCATCTTTATGCAAAGCCCTGCCTAAATGTTCAGCTATTTAAAATAGCATCATGTAATTGCTAAAGTTTGATGTTAGCAATTCAAAGTTCATCTCAGAAAATGAACATAACCATTTACCAACTCTCTGATTTTTTGTTATTATTTCTAGACCAAATATTGCTATGTAGTTTAGACTGGCATGAAACGTCCTCAATGCTTCATTACATACATAATTCACCGTGCCCAGTGTAACACTATAATCTTTTTTAAAAATACTTTATTTTGAGACAGGGTCTCTTTCTATAACCCTGGCTATTCCAGCACTGTCAATGTAGACCAGGCTGACCTTGAACTCACAGAAATCCACCTGCCTCTGCCTCCCAGTGCTAGGATTAAGGAAAGTTGTGTGCTACCACACCCACTATGTGTTCTTAACCATCTGAGCTATTTCTCCAGCCCTCTTGTAAGTTTTTTATTAGCATATATTATGTATTGTGATAATATAAACAACATAACTATACATAATAGTTTTATTATAATATTTTCATGCATGTGCATGCTTTTTAAAAGCTCTGTATTTGACCGGGCAGTGGTGGCGCATGCCTTTAATCCCAGTACTCGGGAGGCAGAGGCAGGCGGATTTCTGAGTTTGAGGCCAGCCTGGTCTACAGAGTGAGTTCCAGGACAGCCAGGGCTATACAGAAAAACCCTGTCTCAAAAAAAAAAGAAAAAAACCCTCTGTATTTGGGTGTTTTGCCTGATTGTATGTCTGTGTACCACCTGTATGGCCAGTACCTGTGGAGGCCAGAAGAGGGCGTCCCTAGAACTGGAGTTACAGTTACAAGCCACCATATGAGTGTGGAGAATGGAACCCTGGTGTCTGGAAGAGCAGCCAGTGTTATTGCCTGCTGCACCATCTCTCCAGCCTGAATTAATGAAGTGTCACTCACCACCCATTATGCTCATTGGTCTTTCTTCCTCCTCTCACTGATCTTCCAGCTAATCCCTTCTACTTCCATGGTTTTGTGTGTGTGTGTTTTGGGGGTGGATGGGGGACATGTCTGTGTGTGTGCTAATAAATTTGAAAGGGCTACTTAACAGAAACATGGGTGAGTGGTCGTTGACGAAACATGGCCAGCCAGTGGCAAGACCACAGAAGAAATGTCTCTCCTTTATCCAACTACCATTGACTCCCTATAGATCCTTGGAGGGAAGCCCCCATGAAGGAATGTTGATCGACCCAAATTTCTGCAAGCCTTGTATAAGTAATGAGAGCTCCTGAGCCTTCATGGGTGTCGTGGCCATGTCCTACCTGGACGACAGCATTCCACAACACCCCACCCTTCCATCTGCTGGCTCTTACAGTCTCTCCGCTCTCTTTACCCAGTATTCGCTGAGCCTTAGAGGAAGTGATATCGCATTTGTGGATGAGCATTCAACAGTCTCTCATTCTCCCAACATTAACCACTTCCTACCGTGGAAAAGAATCTTCTCTGACCGAAGCTGACAGCAGTGCTAGTCTCCAAACAAGAACATAGAAGGCAACTTGACAGGTACATGAGCTCTATTTTAGCAAAACAGAAATAGCATCCCTACTAGGGTTAATAGCTTCTCCAGCCACAGTCTTTTGACCAGGTTGACATTCTCTGATATGAACTCCCTCCTGTAGAACAGGCCTCGAATCCAACTAAAAAAATAGAATGGTAGGTTACCACCACAACAGTTCTACCACCATTGCATCGGTGGGTATATCTTGCCTGGCTGGTTGATTATGAGGACATCCTGGTCCACATAGAGAGAAGGGTTGCATAGTGAGGCCCTGCCTTAAAACAAAAAAATAATCCCTATCATCCCCATTCTAGTGCTGTCAAAGCAAAGGACTTGCTGATTACTACTGTTTCTCTTCTTACATTTCTAGAATCCATTTCTCACAAAGTTTACAAACTAAAACTTTAAAGCTGGGTGTGGTGGTGCATGCCTATAATCCCATTACTAGTTAGGCTGAGACAGGAAGGTGGTGAATTCCAGGCCAGCATAGGCTACATAGCAAGACCCAGTCTTCTTTAACCCCAGCACTTGGGAGACAGAAGCAAACAGATCTCTTATAAGCTAGCCTGGATTGCATAGCAAGTTTCAAGACAGCCAGGGCTACATGCAGTACAAGGGCACTTGCGCATTGACAGGCCACATGAAGCATGGTCCAATAAGTGAGTATGACTCTGGCCTAGTTAATATATCTAGTAGGGGCCAAAACTCTGGACAAGGATGTATAGGGCAAGGACCTAAAAGTGATAATATAATAATCAAATTAACCTAAAAGTAAAAATAATAATCAATATGCTGGGTTTTTTTGTTTGTTTGGTTGGTTGTTTTTTCGAGACAGGGTTTCTCTGTGTGGCCCTGGCTGTCCTGGAACTCACTCTGTAGACCAGGCTGGCCTCGAACTCAGAAATCCGCCTGCCTCTGCCTACCGAGTGCTGGGATTAAAGGTGTGCGCCACCACTGCCCCGGCCAGACTTCTTTTATGATAAATGTCCTGTACACATCTTCTGTGTCTTCTGAATTCATTTAAAAAGATTTTTTTTTTTTACTTCTTTTTTGGGAAATAGTCTTGTTGAGTAG
Organism: Rhynchomys soricoides; assembly: GCA_019843965.1. Classification (NCBI taxonomy): domain Eukaryota; kingdom Metazoa; phylum Chordata; class Mammalia; order Rodentia; family Muridae; genus Rhynchomys; species Rhynchomys soricoides. The sequence continues at coordinate 3,075,863 of JADRCH010000174.1, forward strand.
CCCTAGCTGGCCTAGAACTCTGTGTAAAAGTGGCTGGCTTTAGATTCATAGTGATCCACCACCATCTGGCTCTTGAGGGCTAGTGTAAAAGGTGTGTGCCACACACCTGGCTCTTTTTATTATGTATATGTGTGTGTGTCACTGGGTGTGTGTATGCCATGTGTATGTGGGCTCCCTTGGAAGCCAGAAGCGGGTGTCAGATGTGCCCAAGCTGGAGTTACATCTGGTTTTGAGCATGGTCTTAACATGGGTGCTAAGTAGTCAAACTCAGAAGAGTAGCAAAGGGCACTTAAGCACTGAACCGTTTCTTTAGCCCTCCATGTTATTTATGTGTGTGTAAAATGACCTGTGTGTGGTATACATTTCCCTCAGCACACATGTGGCTTTCAGAGGACAATGTGCTGGAATCAGTTCTTTTCTTCTACCTTGTGGATCCTGAGGGTTGAACTCAGGCTCTGAAGTTGGCAACAAATGCTTTTACCTGCTGAGCCATCTTGCCATCTTGCTGGCTTTTGTCCTCCCACCCCCTTCCATAGACCAAGCCTTGATTTTTATTTCTTAAAAAAGCTGCATATTTCTTTTGCCTTCTGACTCTGTGCTTGTCCCTTACACCTTCACAATGATTTTCTGCTCCTCAATAAGGAAAGCCCATTTAATCCTGCACATGCACACTTAGCACACATGGAGTCACCATTGTCCCTACTGACATGCTTCTTTGTCTTAGACAATCTCATAAGGACTTTGGGTCTCACAGCATGAACCCCTCACCATCTGCCTGGGCACAAACCTCATGCAGATTTAGGTGCTTCCCCAACCTTCCTGGGTAAAGGTAAGCAATCCTGTTGCCAGGCTTTCTAGGCAGCCTAGTTTTGTTAGAGGCCATATGTAGGAAAGCCTACGAGGGTATGCCAACCACTGGACCATCCTGAGTGCCTCGAATCACCTAGTCCCTGGAAGAGGAAAAAGGAAAAGCTGTTTCTCCCTTTTAAGAAGCTGTTTTTACCATATGTGTAAGAAGTTTGGCATGCATATATGTATGTGTGCCATGTGGCCAGCTGTGTGTGCCACCTTCATGCCCACAGAGGCCAGAAGAGGGCACTGGATTCCCTGAAATGGAATTATGGACAGTTGTAAGCCATCACATGGGTGCTGGGAACCAAACCTGGGTCCTCTGCAACAGCAGCAAATGCTCTTAACCACTGAGCCATCTCTCCAGTCCCACCTGCTTTCATGGTTTACACCTGTTTGTTGCAGTGCTGGAGATACAATGTAGAGCCTTGTGCCCACTACAACTGAGTTATATTGCCAGAATTTTTGAAGCATATTTTAAGTGTACATTTGCTGTGTTTACATCTACAAGCTTACCATCGTGTTAAGCTTGCCTATGGGATTCAGCACAGTAACAATGTGTGAAGGTTTGGAAACTAGGAGAAGTAAGCTAATCACACAGCGTAGGTGTGTAACAGGCTACCTCATCTAGGTTTGCGTAAGTACTTATAGAATGTTCACGTAATAACAAAATTGCCCAATGCCTTTATTCAAATATATGTGTATTAATAAAGATATTGTTACCTCCTCCCTGTAATCTCATCATCTTGTTTTCTATAGCATGTATTGCTACCTGAAGCTCCCTGATATAGTTGTTGATTTGTGTTTCATTCCCTTACTGAGAGTTGACTTCACTGTGGCTTTCCTGTTTAAAACAGGACCCAGTGTAGCTGAGCATGGTAGCTCACCTCCCTCTATCCCCAGCACTTGAGAAGTAGAGGTAACAGAATTGCTCAGATTTCAAGGCCAGCCTGGGCTACAGAGTGAGGCCCTGTCTCAAAAATAAATAAATTAATAATAACAATAATAATAATAAACCAAAAATTAAAAGACCAAGTCACATACTCAAGAAACCTGTTGAAGAATGGATAAATATGTTCTCAGTATTTTAATTAACTATGGGTTTCTAGCATCCCTTAGAGGGGCTGTTGACACATAAATCAATGACAGTTTAAGTGTGGGAGGAGGAACACACACCCTGCAGGGCTCTCACAAGTCTTCTTTGTGCATAACTGTGGTGTTGATTTAGGATGTATTACCTTGCTCAGCAAGGGCATCAACAACACGTTGCATTACAGCCAGTAAGTATTTCTTCTAAGGGGCCATTTCAGATAAAACGTCTTTGTTGTCCTGTTGGGGGAACTAGAACACATAGGAAATTCAAGGGTGATGTATCCTAGTCACACCTCTGCAAATTTAGGAGATAAAACATCGTAGGGCTAGACTAAGCATGGAAGCTTACAAAAAGTACATGTTCTTTAGCTCGATGGTAATGACTAGTAAGAAAATCAGAATGCCTCACCCAAATTCAAGTACAGCCACTACAAATGTACTAACTTAACCGTAGCACAAGTAGCAACACTCGGATAGGAAATGGGGAGAAAGGAGGACCATTTAGGGCTGGCTGGTTATGGGAGTTATGGCATCTCCCAGGCTCCTACGTGTTCTCCATCTCTTTCTGGTGAAAAGTTGAAATCAGAGCTGCAGAATGCCTGCTCTGTTTGTTCCCGGGCAGAACATTCAGGCCTCTTCTCTCCCTACCAAATGATTTCCCAAACTGAAATTGATAACGCAGACGGTGCCAGGGCCTTGGAAAGCCTGACCACAGGCCTCCAAGGAGACTGCCACATTGCCTGGCTCCGAAGCCGGCCACGGTCAGCAGAAGGCCGGTTTGGAGTCTCGGGTTTCCACAGACCAGCCCATGCACCATGCAACGCGGCCTCGGGGGCAGCACTGTAGGTCTGTATCAGGTAGGTATAAACCCTGGGACAGAAGAAGGAAGCAGCCGCCGCCCCAGATAAAGGAGTCAGCCACAGGGTTTCCCAGAACGCGAGCAGCATAGAGACCTCACGGACATTCCCACCGGTTGGCTCCCTTCGCTCGGCCCCGCCCGGCCCCGCCCGACCCCGCCTCAATCACTCCAGCCTCCTCTCCAGCTGAGAGCTATGGGGGAACCTCCGCCTGCGCCTTTAAGGGGCGTGACCGCAGCCTCCGCCCCTTCTACCCGCTCGCGCCAATAAGGGGAGAGATGCGGGAGGAGGAGCCTGGCGTGCGGGGCGAGGCGGCGGAAAGTGAGCCGATGCGCAGGCGCACTGGTCACACGACGGACAGTGTGTTTCCAAAATGGCGGCAGCGATGGATGTGGATACCCCCAGCGGCACCAACAGCGGCGCGGGCAAGAAGCGCTTTGAAGTTAAAAAGGTTGGGTCTCGCCAGCGTCTTCCTCAAGGAATCTAGGGAGGCGCGGATATGGCTGGCAGGCCCGAGGAAAAGCTAGGCGCGGGGCAAAAGGCTTCATTTCAGGGCGTTCCTAGGACTGGGTACTACGAAAGGAAGCCGGGGGGCGGGCCTAGGGTTGATCGGCATGATGGTGGCCCACTGTTTGGGGGCATATTAGTTTCTCTGGGGAAAGCTGTGGGGCCAATCGCAGAGCTGCTTACTGAAATACGCGAGGTTGACTTCGATGCGGGAGCCAAGCGCTTGAGCTGTCACTGAAGTGACTGAGAGGTGGGGGAAGGACAGGGTGGGGTGGCATGGAGACTTGTGAAGAGACTGCAGCGGGTGGAGGATGGGGCAGTGCGGAGAAACCCGGGAACTTGCGATGACACTGCAGAGGAGCTCTGCCGGTGTTCTTGCTCCTCCCCTTCCTGGATCTTTGAATCTATTGACTCGGAGGGACCTGTTTTGGGCCCTCGCTAGTATGGCGGCCTCCACTAGCCTCTAAAACCACAGTCAAGTGTAAAGCTTGGTTCTTCCGAGACGTCTACTAGTTGTCACATAGCTTCTGCCACTTCAGTGGTTGTCTAATGTCCATGTACACTTCTAACACAAAAAGTCTGGTGGGCTTTGTTTTAAAAGCAAGCCCAGAACTTGTGCCATTTAAGAAGGTGGAGTACTAATGACCTGGGAACAGAAAAACAAAAATATGGGACGTCCTTTTGTATGCTATTCCCCTTCATAATTTGCTAGCACTTTAAAAGTGTCGGTTCCTACCTAAGATTATATAAATTTGCTCAAAATGAAGATCTTGAAGTGGGGAAGGTGTTTTTTGGGGTTTTGTTTTGTACTATTTTTGGAATGTGTCGCTGAGAGCATCCCCCACCTCTTTTTTTGTCATCTCATTGTGGCCACCGCTGCTCAGTTACGGCCCACAGCCATATTGAAGAATAATAGATGTAGAATTTACTAAAATCTTATGCTTGGATTTGAGAAGTCAAACCAAAGTAGTCCTTGAAAGGGGTGACCTGTCTAACATAAGTCTTAGATGGACTTACTAGCACTAACAAAGTAATAGTTTGGACATATGATCGATCATTCATCAGTTTACTTCCTAAGAGGAAAAGAAAATTGCAGTGGATTCTACTTTGCCTGCAGTGCTCTTGTGCTGCAGGTTTAAGTGATGACCTCGTTCTGTGTCCTGACACTGGGTAGGTAACTTGCTATCCAGCTTACCCCACGATTATCCACTTAGTGATCCATTTATTGTCTTAGTTCAGTCTGTTTACCTCTCTGCCTCCTAGTCCAAAAGTTCGTGGAAAGCAAATACGCAGATTTTTTTTTAAAAGCTAAAACGGGTGTTCAAAAAATGGTTCTAATATTCTCACATTGCTTTAGCTAGCTAAATTATTTTACATTATAGACCAAGAATTAAAGATATCCATCTTTTGAGGAATGAGGAAGTGTACACATGGTCTGCTGTTACCCTCTGATGTAGTACAAACAATATAATCCAAAAACATTCTTTGATAGGCCCTATGGCCAGGGAGTTGGTAACTGAAGCTGTAGGTTGAAATCCTAACGCCTGTTATGTTACAAGGAAAATGCATTGTTTCCCCTCTTCTTTCAGTGGAATGCAGTAGCCCTCTGGGCTTGGGATATTGTGGTTGATAACTGTGCCATCTGCAGGAACCACATTATGGATCTTTGTAAGTAACTCGGGGCTGATGGGAAGAAGTTGAGAAGGTTACAGAAATGGTAGTCATCCTGGTGTGCCCAGTTGTCTCTTTACCAGTGAATACAAAGCAGGGTCAGCTCCCTTAGGCAGTTGTGTATTTCATCCATTGGTGTGTTTAAAATAGATTGTCTTGTTGTTGTGTCTTGTTGTTGTTGGAGACAGGATTTTTCTGTGCAACCCTAGCTGTACCAGAACTCACTAATGTAGACCAAGCTGACCTTGAACCAGAGATCCGCTTGCCTCCGCCTCCTGAGTTAAATTGTTTATTAAAACTGTGTCTTGGAGGCATACCTGGCCCTCAGAATGAATCGATGTTAATCAGGCAAGATTAACTAAATGGGCAAGATCCCATTTAGTTTGAGTTATAGGTAGAGTTGCTTTTATTTTTTATCTTAAAAGAAGTGCAAAGGCAAAAACAGTGAAAGAAGATGACTTTGAAGGTAGGTGTGGAGGTACACTCCTGTAACCCTTGCATTTGGGAGGAAATGGCAGGGGTATTGTGGCAGATCACAGGCCCGGTGGGGCTGAGGGTTGAACTACAGTACTCTTATCTGAGCTAATTTTTGTTGGGCAAGAGATACAGTCACAGATTGGAAAGATGGTTCAGGAGTCCCCTTCCAGAGGACCCAGGTTCAGTTCCCAGCACTCACATGTAGGCTTATCACTTCAGTCCCAAGGGATTCAGTGTCCTTTTCTGATTTCCAAGGGCACCAGGCACACTCCAGTGTAGGCAAAACACCATACATATTAAATAAATAAGTGAATAAATTATAAAGTAAATTTGCAGCCAGCCCTATATATTCCCAAGATTTACATTTTCAGGTTCAAACAGCTTAGCATTCATGCATATGTGTGTGTACGAGCCTGTTATAAATGTGTACACATCCCCCACTCTACATTTACACATGCAACCATAGGCTCTCAGCAGGTCTCTCGCTTTATGTCATTTAATCATGGGTCTCAGTTTTATCCGTGTCATTTACTACTTTGGTGTGATCTAGTACATAATGAAAGTGCACCCAATATTTGCTAGATGACTAACAACAAATAGTGGAACAGTCTGATCTCTGCAGCTTGGAAAGCATGAATTGGGATTTGTGTGAGAAAGCACTGTGGCATTTGCTGGTAGTTCATGGTGCCTCAGCGTTTCTTTGAACTTTGACCTTTTCATTTTTGGGCTACAGTGAGAATAGATCTGCAGCTGCCATGTTTAATATAAATGGGAGGAGCCTTCACTGAAAAACAGCAGTTCAAACACGGGTGGAGTCTTGTGTAGGCATGCCAGTCTCTGTCCCTTATGTTTTCACAAGTTGTACCCAGAGAGCATCTTACTTCCTTGGAGCTTGGAGGACGTTAGGATGCTCAGGTTCCTTCTTACCCCCTTCCTTAACACCTGTGTCTCAGGTGGGAGAGGACACACTTCCTGGGGACAACAAAACAGAAGTGTGTTTTCCCACCAGATACTTTGTGTGGTAATGTAGTATGTTTTGTTTTGGTGGGGGTTTTTTGTTGTTTTTTTGAGATGGCTTTACAATTAGACTGGCCTAGAACTCTGTGTGTTGTCCAGACTGACTGCAAATTCATGATTCTCCTGCCTCTGCTTACCTCATAATATGTTCAAAATGTCACATGAGGTAAAACATTGAACTTCTATAACAGAACCTTCTTACAGATCTGAGTATAATGGTTTACACTTAGAATCTCAGGTGAAGGCAGGAGGATCACCAGTTCAGTGTCATCCTTGGATACATAGCAAATTCAAGGCAGCCTGACCTGCCTCAAAACAAACAAAGCAGTCATGCTGGTGAGATGGTTCCTTTTGCCCCCGCCTCTGAAGTGCTAGGAAAACAAGCATGTACCACTATTGGGATCTTGATCTGGGCACTTGAGTTTGGGGTGGTCATTTTCTTGTTTTTGTTTGAGACAAGGTCTCATGTACAGTCCAGACTGGTCTGGAAGTCGTTCCAAAACTTGTTTTTCAGAAGGGACTTTATTTGGTTGCCATTTTCAATAGCACTTTGTAAATTCATTGCCAACTTTCCTGCTCTGCACATCTTGAAAATTGAAAATTATTAGGGGGAGCTCATGAGTAGCCCTGGCTAGCTCACACTCGCAGAGATGATCCTGCCTCTGCCTCCTAAGTGCAGGGTTATAGGTTTGAGCCACCACACAGCCGTCTTCATCTTTTCTCATTCGCTTGGAACAGCTAATGGCCAGTTCTCCACTTGAGGATGTGGCTGGCCAGGTTAGAAGCTGCTGCCCCCAGGTCAGTGATGTTTTTACTCTTGTTCCCACAGGTATTGAATGTCAGGCCAACCAGGCGTCAGCTACTTCCGAAGAATGTACGGTTGCATGGGGAGTCTGTAACGTAAGGAACTGTCTTTACCTATGAGTGGCTTGTGAATGCATTGCTGCTTTCCCTGCTTTGCCTGTCTTGAGAATTATTATGGGAAATGAGTAGCCCACCTTTCTCCCAAGAGGTTCACACACAGTAAAAGCAGTTCAAATCCTCGTGGTAGTTACCTTTAACTGGATAAACAGTGGTCATTAAAAGAAGACTAGTTTGCCTTAATTACTAAGTGGACCTTTCCTAAGCAATGTTCTCAGTACTCAGCTACCTTCAGGCCGTCTTCAAAGCCTAACACAATCTTGAGAGTGGCTGCACCTTCTCAACAGATCGTCTAATGCTGTGTCTATGGGAAGAGGCTTGGTAAATAAGTTGAGTATTAAGTCCTCAGTTCTCTGTGTGTTTTAAGTTAGATTTTGTGTAGGGTTGGTTCGTGTGTGTGTGTGTGTGTGTGTGTGTGTGTGTGTGTAGGCGTGTGTAGGCGCTCGCCTGTCTGAAATATTTAGCACAGCACTGATGAACCAAATATGCAGCATTGCAGGGTGTGACAGCTATGGAGATGAGACAACAAATATATTATTTCTAGCATGTTAAAAATCCATCTGTAGAGCAATTATAGTCTTAGTTACGCGAGCTAAAATTGCCCTGACCAGTCAGTGCCAGGTTGCACAGCTTCCATCTTGACACAAGGAATCTCAGGTGCTGGAGTCAGCCATCTGTTGCTGTCTCACTTGCTAGTAAGAACATTTAACATCTCTAATCCTGGGTTCCCTCAGGTAAAAAAAGATGGCTAATAGTGAAAGTGAACAGGATCAAATGATTGAACTTTTAAAGAGGCCCAGTGAGAAGGCTCAGTGGATAAAGGGCCTTGCCGCCAAGCCTTAGGTCCTGAGCTTGAGTTCTAGGACCCACATGGTAAAAGAAGAGACCTGACTTCCTCCCACAAGCTGTCCTCCTAACTGACACTCATATACATACCCAAAATAAATAGTTGTTTTAGAAGAACCTAGAATGGCTCCTGCAACATAAGGAATATTTCTTAAGAAAGCTAAGGGGGAAGAAAGCTAAATGAGGGGCTGGAGAGATGGCTCAGCAGTTAAGAGCACTGACTGCTCTTCCAGAAGACCTGGGTTCAGTTCCCAGCACCCACATGGCATCTCACAACTGTCTATAACTCCAAGATCTGACCCCCTCACACAGATATACATGCAGGCAAAATACCAATGCACATAAAATAAGAATAATTTAATTATTTAAAAGAAAAAAAGCTAAATGAGGGGTCAGCAGTTACGGGCATACACTGCTCTTCCAAAGAACCCACATCCTGTTCCCAGAAACCAAAGTAGCATAGCAAGCCACTCACAACCACCTGTGTTCCAAGCTCCATGGCCCTTCCTAGTGCCCAGTGCTTTCCTCGTGGCCTTGTGGCTGTCTTCCTGCCCACTCAGACCCATTGGCCACTTCCAGTCCACATTAGCCAAAGGATGATGTTAAACATTGACAGAGATAGAGGAAATACACCCGGAGCTTTGCCCTCACTACTTTGAGACTAAAGGTAGCATTCTTCTGAATGAAGGGAAAGGGGTGAACCTGCTGAGGTACTTCATTGGGCAAAGGTGCTTAGTGTCAAGCCTGACAGCCAGAGCTCAGTCTCTGGAAGCCCCACAGTAGAAAGAGAGCCAGGGTACCTTCTGATCTCCGGAAGTGCCCTGTTAGTGCCTTGCATATTTGTGCCCACAAACATAGACACAAATAAATGTAACTTTAAATTTTTATCTATTTAGACACTCAGTTTGTAGCTCTACCTGGCCTGGAACTTACAGAGATCTGCCTTTATCTGCCTCCAGGTCCTAGGATTAAAGGCATGTGCCGCTACTCCTGGCTTTAATCTAAATTTTGAATTTTTGAACCATGTCTGGTGGTACTTGCCTAATCCCAGCTTTCTGGGGGCAGAAATGGGTGGATTTCCAAGTTCAAGGCCAGCCTGGTCTATAGAGTAAGTTCCAGGTCAGTCAGAGCTACACAAAGAAACAATATCTTGGGGGGAAAAAAAAAATTATTTTTTAAATGAAAAGTGTAGCTGATGAATTTCTCCCATAGCTTGCCCTAAAGGAGAGCCTGGCATGCCATTCCAGAAGCCCTTATACTAGGCTAGGGTGCTAATTTGGAGTCTTGTAGGAACCAGCTCTGTGAATTAGACAAGTCATTTGTCCGGGGTTCCATTTCCTGTCTGTAAAGTACAGATAGTAATATCTGTCTTGCCTGCTCACCGGGGTTGCAGTGAGCTTGCATGAGGTAATAGGTGTCAACATCTATATAAACTTGGGCACTGTAAATGTGCCTGTGGTAAATTGTACCATCTGCTAATAAATAGACTTTTCTGCATTTTAAATTAAGAGGAAAAAAGGTAGGGTCCACCTGCACTGAAACCTCATCCACAGATACCTTGCCCTTGATCACATGTTCCTCTGTAGTTATCCCCAGGTTCTGTAGGGTGCTTGGCAGAGAGATGAGAGCCAAAGACAGTTGTCTTCCCTGTCCTTTATTTATTTATTTATTTATTTATTTATTTATTTATTTATTTATTATATGTAAGTTTGTAGCTGTCTTCAGACACTTCTCGCTCTAGCCCTGCTCGCTGTAGCTGTCTTCAGACACCCCAGAAGAGGGCATCAGATCTCATTACGGATGGTTGTGAAACATCATGTGGTTGCTGGGATTTGAACTCACGACCTTAGGAAGAGCAGTGGGCACTCTTAACTGCTGAGCCATCTCTCCAGCCCCCTTCCCTGTCTTTGGATGAGCTGACCCCAGTGCCTAGACATGGTGGGAAGTGTCTCAGCTTCTGCCTTTTGGAAATCCAGAAGGGTTTTGTTGCCTTGTTTCTTAAAAACAAGGGTCTCAAGTCTGAAGGGACAGAATCTTCTAGAAGTTGTTGAGAAAGGATAGCTGTCTTTTCTCAGATTTCAGGGCCTCCTTTCTCAGGGAAGTAGAAGCATCCTGTTAACAGCTGAATGTCACCAGGATCCACATTCCCTTAAAAAGGCACTGTCAGAATGTAGTCCTTTGCTCCCTGAGTCGGTTCTTAGCAGTAAAGGCATGTCACATGTTCTTGTTGGAAATACCCTTGTCCATAAGGGTTCCAAGATGTCATGTGGCATGTTGCCCTCTCTCTCACACAAGGCTGCTCTCTAACTTGTTGTTGTTCCCTATGGCACAGTCCATGTGTGGTGGTGACAGTAGGTGGCTGCAGTGACATGGAGCTCCTTGTCTTCTCTTCCAGCATGCTTTTCATTTCCACTGCATCTCTCGATGGCTCAAAACAAGGCAGGTGTGTCCGTTGGACAACAGAGAGTGGGAATTCCAAAAGTAGGTGTTTCCTCTCTGTTTGGGGTTCTAAGTCTGGGTTTTCTGGTTACTGTCATTCTCCTACTAGACTGACCTCAAGAGATCTGCCTGCCTCTGCCTCTTGAATACTGGGGTTAAAGGTGTTCACCACCATACCTTATTTTTAAGCCAGGCTTTAAAAAGATAAATAAGGATTAGCTAGCATCTCAAGGCTGAGTTTTTTTTCAGCCTGCTCAGTCTACCAAAGTGGACAATATGGGAATCAGAAGTGATTGGTCAAGTATTTCCAGGACTAGAGGATGCAGCTCAGTGGTGGAATACTTGCCTGGCCTGTGTAAAGACCTGGACTCAGTCCTAGAACCCCCAAAATAAATCAGTAAATGTCCATAACCCAACCCTGATCGGTTCCGTGGTGCACATTCCATTGTCCACCTGTTACTTTCTTTGGGTGTGGAGGGATGATCTCATGGTATTTGGGGTACCCTGGTATAGGGATGACTGCCCTAGGACTTTGGGATTTCTCCTGCCTCTGCCTTCCCAGAGCAGCAGTCACAGGTGTACCCACCAAAACCACTCTTGTTTGGTTTTGGGGTTTTTTTGTTGTTTTTGTTTTTGTTTTTCCTTAAGATAGCAAGTTGATTATGACCTGCTGCTTTAACCTTCCGAGCCAGGTGCCTCAAGTGCCAAATCCCTTTGGCTTAGCTCAGCTCATGGTGATACCAAAGCTAATTGATTATATTTTTATTATTAAGCAAAGTTTGGTAATGTATGCCTTTGATCTTAGAACTGAGTTTGAGGTCAGCCTGGTCTACAAAGTGAGTTCCGGGATAGCCGGGGCTACACAGAGAAACCCTGTCTCAGGACAGGGTTTTGTCTCAAGACCAAAAAATGTGTGTTTAACAGGTCTTACGGTTTTACTCTCCAGCATTCTAATGAGGTGAACTGTTTTGTCTTTCAGGTACGGACATTAGGAAAGACTCTCCTGTGAAGCGTACCCCATTTGTTACTCATTTAGTGACTTCCTCTTAATTTTAAATTAGATAGAACCATGGTTCTTTTTCTTTCCTTTGTCTTTGGAGTTTGGTGTTCCCGCAGCCATATTGTATTTTGTGTCAAATAAAGCCTTTAAGTTGGAGATGGTTGCTGTTTCATGTATGTGGAAAGAGTGATCTGAGAAGGAGCCTCTTCAGAGCCAGAAAGCCAGCCTCAGAATGTGCTCTGTTCTTGACGAGAACACACTTGTCCTGTGGGTTCATCTTCACAAGGTCACAAGGAATCTGTTAAAGTCTGGAAGTGCAGGTCACGGGCACCTGGAAACGCCTTAGACTCTGTCTTCAGAGGTAGCACCAGGCAGGAATGAGGAAGGACATGGCAGCCTTGGACTACTCAGGTCTGCTCTGGGCTTATATCTCATGAGGGAGTCTAAGAACGAGTGAATGGCATCAAGTAGGCACAGGCTTTGCAAGCTCTAAACACTACAGGATTAGTGCTGGTTGTGGATGACTTGGCAGTCTCTAGAACAAAACGACAAAAATAATTGTACTGTGTAATCTTGGCTGGCAGTAGAGTGATCTTTAAGTCAACTTGAAACTGGTGTTTGGACAGTTTGAGTATATGCCTGTAATCCCAGGTACTTGGCAGTTAAGTAGAAGGACCCTTTGAGTCCAAGAGACCTTGTTTCTAAAACAGAAATTGTAGTTTGGGTCTAGGGGCACTGTAGCTCAGCTGTAAGGCCTTGAGTTCAATTGCTGGCAGAAATTAAAAAAAAAAAAAGGTTGAAATTGAATTAACAAGAACTCAAGTTTCCTTTAAACGTACTGGCCAGGGAAGGAGTGCCATCCTGTTGCTGATTCCGTGGCTGTAGATTACTGAGACACCGCTTCTGTTGCTGTGGTTTCCATGTTAACGATCCTACAAAGGTCTTGAAATCCTTTCGGGAAGTTTTCCTCTCTCCCATGTCTCTCCAGGTGAAAGCAGTGGCCAGATGAAGCAGGTCTGAAACTCCACTGTCTTCTGTTGTCAAGCAGAAAAAAATTGCAAAAATGTGAAACAATGCTGTCATTCTTATTTTCAAAGTTAATTTTAATAAAAATATTTATGTTAATGGCTTTTTGTCATCTTCAAGATTGCATTTCTGCCCTTTAGAAAATACTTTTTTTTTGTTTTTATGAGTGTCGTTGCAGATGCTTTGGATGAGTGCAACATCAGTCTCCACGTTTTCCACACAAGGTCTCCTCACTGAACATGGACTTCACCAACTGGTTAGACTGCCTGGGATCCTCCTGCTTCTGCCTGCCACCACTGCACCTGACTACATGGGTGCTGGAGATGAAATGCCGCTTTAGAAGGGATGCTTTGCTGACCACCATCTCTGCGGCTTCAGCTTCCTCAGTTTGATAGAGTTGTGGTGTCTTCACTGTAGAATTAATTCTGTCCTCTGAGCAAAGGGACCACCATTTCCCTCAGGTCACTAGTGCCTACCTGCAAGAGGCCTGTTTACATTCCCTCAGAGAAGTGGGTGGAAAAGGGCCACTGAGATTCCAGCCATGCCTGACAGACATTCCTACACAATTCACTAATTGCTCATGGCCTTTGCATCTCTGGAGCTTCTATACAGGATGCCTAACTGAAAGCAGGAAGCAGGCATCCTTGCTGGGTGGAGAACTTCCAGTCTGGATGCTTTGGGGTCACCCACACTTCTGCTAGTAAACCATATTCCGTAAGTAAGCCCCAAGTTCCCCAGAGTGAATCTGGGTGGAATTGCCCTTTGATCTGTCATTAGGACCTTGAGAGCGCTGGGGTAGATATTTGTGTCTCCCTAGGAAAGAATTCTTCCAACAAATATAACTAAGTGGGCTCTCAGTTTTTAGGATCTTACTGTTTGGTTATTTTATTTTTTACTTTTAGGATTCTAAAAGGGATAATGGAGACTAGGAGTTGTGTAACCTCTAGTAATGAATTTTAAAGTCTAATATTGAACAAGCACTGTTTCTCCACTTACGTGCCACTGTGTGTCTGCCACTGTGTGTCAGGTATATAGCAAGTGCTCATACAGAGGCAGCTAGAATAGTTACAGTTCCAGTTGGCATCCAAGCTACATAAATAATTTCCTGGGTAAACATGTTGCTTTCTATTCCCCGAGTGACACATTTGGAGCATGCTCCTGTCTCAAAAAACAACTGGAGAGATGACTAAATTACAGTTTAAAATTCTTTTTAAATCCCAACCCTTGGGATTAAGAGGCAGGAAGATCAGGAGTTGGAGGTTATTTTTTGCTACATACTAAGTTAAGGCTGAGCTACATGTGACCCTGTCTTAAAAAAGAAATTTGGGCTTCGAGGCCAGCCTGGTCTACAGAGTGAGTTCCAGGACAGCCAGGGCTACACAGAGAAACCCTGTCTCAAAAGAAGGAAAAAAAAAAATGGGTGCTAGAGAGATGGCACAGCAGTTAAGAGCACTGGCTCCTCCTCCAGAGGTCCTGAGTTCAATTCCCAGCAACTACAGGGTGGCTCATAACCATCCGTAATGTAATCCAGTGACCACTTCTGCTGTGTCTGAACACACTCATATGTATATAATTTATTTTTTAAAATGTAAAAAAAAAAAAAATTAAAACATCTATAAACTGCTTATTTGGTCAACCATGGAGACCTAGAACTAAATTCAAGTCCCTGGCCATAGGTCATAGTCTACGAGAACTTGCTAAGATGAGTAAGTGAATAGCTGAGTATACTGATTCTGTAGAGATAAACAGGGCTTGGGTCTGAACTTGATCTCAAGGTACCCAGCCTTCCCTGCCTCCTGACAGTGTGCCTAGACACTCTTCTGCATCTGCCTTCTGCCAGGAGGGCAGATGTTCTATTAATTTACTTGGCCTGGGAGACCTGGTCTTTCCATGTAACCATAGCAGTGTCCTGGATCACATGAGCCTCTCCATCTCTCAAATGCTGGGATTATAGGCACCGTCCAACACAGTTTGCTCCTGCCCTTTGATTATAAACTGCGTGTAGGCTAGCCAAGCACTCTGCAACTGAGTGTATATTCTCAGTAAACCCACCTAATTTTCACCTTTTATGCTGAGGCGGGGTCTCAGGTTACCCAGCTTCCCCTTGAGCTTGCCAAGCTAGACCTTGAATTTGTCACCCTTTTGCCTCAGCCTCCATGAGTGCTGGGCTCATGTAGCCTGTACCATTGTAGCCAGCAACCCAGCCTTTCAGCATTCTGAAGGCAAAGGCAGGTAGATCTCTGTGAAGCCAAGGCCAACCTGGTCTACTTGATAACTCTGTCTCAAAACTACTAATAAGTGAACAAAAATAACAGACTGGAAAGATGTCTTGGTAGTTAAAGAGCAAATACATTCAGAGGACACAGGTTTGATGGCCAGCACCCACCCAATGGCTCACAACCATGTCTATCTCCAGCTCCAGGGGATCTATCTGAAGCCCTCTGCTGGATTCCACAGACACACATGATGCACATAAATACCGCAAGCCAAACATAAAATAATAACAATAATGATGATAACAGTGAGCAACATTCAACTCTGAACAAAACCAAAGAGAAAATGAGCTGATTATAATCCCAGCACTCTGGAACCTGAGGCAGGAGGACCAGAAGTTGATTTCATTTGCAGAAAGTTTGAGGAAAATGATGCTACGTGAGACTTGTCTTTTAAAAATGAAAGAAAAAGGAAGGAAAGGAAAGGAAAAAAAATCAGGACCGCAAGATGGCTGAGCTTAAGTTAAGGACACCTGCCAGCACCAAGCTAGACAACCTGAGCTGGTTGTTGGTGGGAATCAGCTAGTTGTTCTTCGACCTCCACAGGTATGCCACGAGCACAGTGCTCCCCCTCAATAAAACTGCAATTTAGAAAAACTGAAACTTTTTTTTTTTTTTTTTCGTTTTTCAAAACAAGGTCTCTCTGTGTGGCCCTGGCTGTCCTGGAACTCACTCTGTAGACCAGGCTGGCCTCGAACTCAGAAATCCGCCTGCCTCTGCCTCCCAAGTGCTGGGATTAAAGGCTTGGGCCACCACTGCCCGGCGACAATTTTTAATTTAAAAAACAAAACAAAACTCTAAGTACCAATGAGGGACTGAGGTCAAGTGACCTACCTAGAATCACACAGTCCTTCACGATAGGCCTGGACTTTAGACCGAGGTTTATCTACTTCCAAGATGGCCCATTTTCAGCTGCTGCGGTAGCTAGGGCGAATCACCGACGACTGCGGTAAAGCCCTCTGCAAACAGTTACAAGCTAAAGGTCAGGCCTCCTTATTAATCAAGAGCTTGGCCAATTCTCCAACCCCCAGTATAACAAAGCGCCTTATTATTGTTGACTTGGACACTCAACTCTGACCTTCCCTATATTAAGAACCGGAGCTCTGAAAAAACAAAGCAGAAATAAATAACAAGCTGAAAACAACGGCAGGCGGCCGTGGTCCTCACTGCTTCCCTCAAAAGCTTCCCCCCTAAGGAAAAGGAAAGGGAATGTCTGGCTACAGCCAAACTAAAATCTACTCTGGATTGTAGATGATGTCGCTTCAGGGGGTAAAGGGTGAGGGGAGGAGAGGTCAGAACACCAAAAACACCGGAAGGAGAGGGTCTTGGTGTCAGTTGTGGGACTGGACCTGAGCATATCAGCTTTGGAATCAGGCGGATGCTGGCTCAAAGGCTGCCTCCTGTGGCACACACCTGTAACCGCAGCCCTTGGGAAGTGGAGGCAGGAGGACGGCACTTCCAGCTCACCCTCACCCTCAGCTGCATAGTAATTTGAGACTTAATTGAACTGTATGTGACCCAGTCTCTAAAAACATAAAACATGAGAGAGGACAACACTGGATGGAGTTGCCTAAACCGTTAAAAGCAGTGACTGCCATCGGGCTGCGGTGGCGCACACCTTTAATCCCAGCCCACCAGACGCAGAGGCAGAGGCAGGAGAATCGCTGAGTTTGAGGCCAGCCTGGTCTGCAGATCAAATTCTAGGACAGTCAAGGCTACACAGAGAAACCCTGTCTTGAGAAAAACGACAATAACAACAAAAGTAATGGCTGTTCTTGTTAAAACCTAGGTTTGATTCCTAGCACATGCGCAGTGTGGCTCATAACCTGCTTGGAATCCCAGTTCTAGGGAACCCTTATTTTCGGGCAGGGGATCCCCTCCCTCCCTCCGTCCCTCCCTCCCTTCCTTCCTCCCTCCCTTCCTTCCTCCCTTCCTTCCTTCCTTCCTTCCTTCCTTCCTTTCTATCTCTCCGTCTCTTTCCTTTTTTTTCCAAGACACACTTGTCTCATTAAAGTTTTATTTTTATTATTGCATATGTGCATGTGCGTGCAGGGGCTCAGGTGCTACCGCATGAATGTGGAGGTGAGAGGTCAACCTTGAGGAGTCAGTTCACACTTCCTCACCTTGTTAAGACGGGCTCTCTTGTTTCTCACACTCACACAAATAAATAACAAACAAATATATAAAAATAAAATCTGAGCTGGTCTTTTCTGTTTTATTACTAAGAATTCATAGGCTCATCCATATAGTTTATATTATTAATGAAAGAATCTAATGTTTTTGTTTTTGAGACAGGATCTCACTGTGTAGACCAGATTAGCCTCCATTTCACAGATGTCTGGCTGCTTCTGCGGGGGTTAAAGGTATGAAGCAGAGCTAAGAGATGGCTCTGTGCTGAGGATACATACGTCTCTGCCAGAGAATCTGGATTAAATTCCCAGCTTCTATATCAGGTGGCTCCCATCTTCAGCTACCTGCATCCATGCACACGTACACATAATTAAAGCTAATCTTTTTTGTTTGGTTGGTTGGTTTTGGTTTTTTGTTTTGAGACAGGGTTTCTCTGTGTAGCCCTGGCTGACCTGGAACTCACGCTGTAGACCAGGCTGGCCTGGAACTCAGAAATCCACCTGTCTCTGCCTCCCAAGTGCTGGGATTAAAGGCGTGCACCCCCACTGCCCGGCAAAGCTAATGTTTAACAATAAAATAAAGGTGCACACACCATGCCCTGCTTTCTACGTTTCATTTTGTTTCTCTGTGTAGCCCTAGCTGACCTGGAACTCACTACATAAACCAGGCTGGCCTTGAACTCATAGAGATCAGCCCACCTATGCCTCCAGATCTACTCTTATTTTTTTTTTATTTAAAAAAATACATATATGTATTATATATGTGCTTGTATGCATGTCCCCTTGTACAAATGCCATAGTGTACATAGGGGTGTCAGAGGTCAACATAGAGGATTGAGTTCTCTTCCTCCCGTCATATCTGGTCCTAGGGATGGAACTCAGGTCTCCAAACCTAGTTCCAGGTCACAGAGAAAGTGTCCATCACTCCACCTGAAGTGTCTGGACAAGGCGAGCTTTACACTTGATCAAGAGGGTGTTATTGGAAGAGCAAAAACAAGGAGGCAAGAAGGGGGTACCTGTGGGTCGGAATAGGACCAAAGATGGGCGGGTGGGGCAGTGATTGGCCATGGAGTCCTGTGAGGAATCCTGGGAATCAGACTCCAGAAACCAGCATCAAGGTGCAGATCTGAGTTTATTGCACAGCGCCTGAGCTTATATAAGTGTCCAAGCCAATCCCAAGCCCCTAAATCCTCAGCCTATCGTATCTCTCTCGACACACCACCACCAAACCCAATGAAAGCCCTGCCTGAAGAAGTTTCTCAGAAGGGGGGGGGGGACGTCACCTGTTAGGACTTCAGAGAAGACGGGAAGCAGCCCCTACCCTGGCCTTGGTTTCTTTTTGCTGTCTCACGGGTGTTCCGGGACCCATTTAAGATCGAATGCGGTGCACTGGTCGCAGGAGCCTGTAGGGCCTCGCTCTCCATCCACTTTTTCCCTCACAAGGTTGACTTCCACATCCTCCATACCAGTGTCTCTTCCCAATTAGAGAGTCTGTAAAGAACTGGCACACAGGAAGTGGAAAGCGGCAGCTGTTCCAGGACATCCAATTCCTAGGATAAACTAATTGGTCTTTGTATGTAGGCTTTACTGGACGGGGAAGATGAAACTATTTCATTTACATACAAGTCTTACAAAATAGAAGAAACAAAAATATTTTAATCCTTTTCCCTGAACATGAACTTTGTAGTTTTGGGGGTTTGGGGGGTTTTGGTTGGTTGGTTGGTTTTGGTTTTTGTTTTTTTCAGGCAGTGTTTCTCTGTGTAGCCCTGGCTGTCATGGAATTTCTGTGGACCACACTGGCTTCAAACTCACAGAGATGCACCTGCCTCTACCTCCTGGGATTTAAGGCGTACACCAACACTGCCCAGTTGAATTTTATAGTATTCGATAGGAAAGATTGGTGTTATTTTTTTGTTGTTGTTGTTGTTGTTTTGTTTTTTGTTTTTTGTTCTTTTTGTTTTTCAAGACAGGGTTTCTCTGTGTAGCCTTGGCTGTCCTGGAACTCACTCTGTAGACCAGGCTGGAGACTGGTATTTCTTACGGCAGCAGGCATCTTTACCCAGGGAGCCAGTTCACTGGCCCAGAATCTACTCCTCCCCCCCCATCTTCTTTTCTCCATTCCAGATATAAAAATAGGGTTTTTTTTGTTTTTGTTTTTGTTTTGTTTTGCTGGTTTTTCGAGACTTTGTTCACTGCTCTGGGTTTTTTGTTTGTTTTTCTCTGCACAGTGAGACAGAGTTGGGGGTGTGTCTCACTGTTTGGAGGCAGGCTTTGCTCCCACTCTGAGCAGCTAGACCCAGGCACACACCAAGCCCCTTGCCAAGCTGAGCTGAACTAGAATTCAAGGGCAGTTTCTTGGCCTGAGAATCAAAATGTAAGTTCTCCAATGGAGTGTAGCAAGATAAAGCTGTAAGCACGGTAGAGACTAGAGGATCAGGGGTCAGGAGTTCAAGGTCAGCCTGGGCTACTAGAGACCCTGTCTCAGGAAAAAAAAATGTTCCATGGCCCTGGAGATTGTGCCTGATGTAGCCGCTCTCTGGCCCTTACCCTGCTTCTCGACAGGTCCCATATGGCCCCTGCTGCTCATTTCTGGAAACCCTTTTTACTTCTTCCCATTTCATATCTTCAGAAATTTCATTTCTTTTTTAGTTTTTGAGACAGCAGGATGTTTTGTTTTTTTGACTAGCTCAAATTCAGGTACAGCCTCTCCCACTGACCGCAGTGTTCAACCAAATAAATGGTGATGTTCATACAGCTCCTGGTTTCCAAAACCCACCAGGGGTAAGGGGTCAGGTCTTTCTCGGGGATCATGGGGTGTATACCTTTACTCCCAGCACTCAAGAGGCAGAGACAGGCAGGCAGTTCTCTATTTCAAGACCAGCCTGGTCTACAGAGTGAGTTCCAAGACAGCCAGGGCTACACAGAGAAACCCTGTCTCCAAAAACAAAAAGACCAAAAAAAAAAAAGAAGAAGGAGGAGGAGGAGGAGGAGGAGGAGGAAGGAAGGAAGGAAGGAAGGAAGGAAAAAAAGAGAGAAGAGAGAGTCATAGGTCAGGTCCCTAAGAAACCTGGGACAAGAATCCTCCCAGCACTTCTCAGCCCACTCTCTACCCTACACCTCTCCAGCCTAGTGGTTGGGCTTTCATCCCCCCTATCTTCTGATTCCTTATATAGACCATATGGCCATGTGCTTTCTTGTCCACTCCTCTCTTGGTCCTCTTTTGGCCTGTCTTTTTTTTTTTTTTTTTTTGGTTTTTTGAGACAGGGTTTCTCTGTATAGCCCTGGCTGTCCTGAAACTCACTCTGTAGACCAGGCTGGCCTCGAACTCAGAAATCCGCCTGCCTCTGCCTCCCAAGTGCTGGGATTAAAGGCTCATGCACCACTGCCTGGCTATTGGCCTGTCTTAGTTAAGGTTTTATTGCTGTGAAGAGACACATGACCCAGGCAACTCTTATAAAGAAAAACATTTAAATTAGGTCTGACTGACAGTCTCAGAGGCTCAGTCCATTATCATCATGGCGGAAATCATGGCAGCGTGTAAGCAGACATGGTACTGGAGATGAGAGAATTCCACATCTTGATCCATAAGCAATGAGGCGGGGACTCTCTTCCTATAGGCAGCCAGGAAAGACTGTCTTGTGCACTGGGCGGAGCTTGAGCATAGGAGCCGTCAGAGAACCCTCCACAGTGCATGCTTCCTCCAACAAAGCCACACCTCCTAACAGTACCACAGCCCGTGGTCCAAGCATTTCAAAACCACCACCACCAACCCCCTTTCTGCTCTGCTCTCATGGCCCAGTGTAGTCAGGACCCTTCCGGATGCCTCTGGCTGTGCCTCTCTCTCACATCTACAATAAAATCCTTCTCCACCATCCCTGCTTGAATTGGTCACGTCTTCATTTTCAGGTTTTTTGTTTCGTTTTGTTTTGTTTTTTTGTTGGTGGTGGTTTTTTTGGGGTTTTTTTTGTTTTGTTTTTCTGAGACAGAGTTTCTCTGTGTAGTCCTGGCTGTCCTGGAACTCACTCTGTAGACCAGGCTGGCCTCGAACTCAGAAATCCACCTGCCTCTTCCTCCCAAGTGCTGGGATTAAAGGCATAAGCCACCACTGCCTGGCACATCTTCATTTTCATTTAAAAGGAATATAGGTGTCCAACTGTGCTTCCTTTCCTCTCCCTGTGGGAAGCAAGAAAGGACTTGTTTTGTTTGAGCCCGGCTCTCTTGTAGCTCAGGCTGGCTTTAAGTTACTTTGTAGTCCAGGGTGACCTTGAACTCCTGAGTTTCATGCGTTTATCTTCCATGTGGGATTCTATGTGGGTATCATGTGCCAGGCTTCATCTGTGATAGACAAGCACTGTATCAACTGAGCTACATTCCCCCACCTATTATCTATTTATTTGTTTGTTTTTAATAATAATAATGCTCATGGCATGAAAAGCAGAAAAATGCTTTAAGAAAATCATGCCAGCCAGACTTATTAGCTCAGGCCTTTAATCCCAGGACTTAGACATTGAGGCAGGTCTCTATGAATTAAAGGTCAGCCTGGTCTACATAGTGAGTTCCAGGATATCCTGAACTACATAATTGAGAGATCCTGTTTTGGAAAAAAAGATAAATGAAGCTGGGCAATGGTGGCACACATCTTTAATCTCAGCATTCAGAAGGCAGGGGTAGGCAGTTCTCTGAGTTTGAGGCCAGCCTGGTCTACAGAGTGAGCTCCAGGACAGCCAGGGCTATACAGGGAAACCCTGACTCAAAAAGTCAAAAAAAGAGAAAAGGAAGGAAGGAAGGTTTGAAGGAAAGAAGGAGGGAGGGAGGGGAAAGGGAGGGAGGCAGGCAGGCACATATCCAGCACAGTGCAGAGGAACACGTGCTGCCCGCCTCACAAGCAGCATCCCCAAGTTCACTGGCCCCTCCTCTCCACTCCCAACTCCCCACCTAAACACAGAAGATGGACTGCCACAGGGAGAACTGGAATCACTGGAGCAGGAATACATAAATTCAGCTTCTGACTTTCAGAATGAGCTCTTGAGACCCATAAGGGAAGAAAACATAAATAAAACAAGCCTGAAGCAGATTTGTTTATTCAACAACCATTTATAAAGCTCCCTCATATGAGCTGGGAGCAGTCTGAAGGGTGGGACTCAATCTGTGTGAAGGTGGAGTACCTTGGAATCTAGTCCACCATGGAACCGGTTCCAGAAGAGGGAATCAGACCACTGAGTCAATAAGTAAAAAAACTAAGCAGGGGGAGCAGAGGGGAGCAGGGAGAGCAGAGGGGAGTGGAGGGGAGCAGGGCTGAATTAGGCAGGACCATCAGAACAGGCCTGTTCCTAGAGAAGATGACATTAGAACAGAGCTTTGAAGGCAGGCACGGCCTTTTAGACCCAGGTCACTCGTTGGGGATGGAAGTGACACAGACAAGGGCTGCAGTGAAACCTGTGAGCTGTGTTGGGCTCTGGGTAGGTAGCTATTGCACAAGACATCTGGCACATGGCATTGGGTTGGTTCAAAATGGTAAAGAAAATGGGGGTGACTTTTTAAATGAGCCAAGGTTTTCTTGTACTTACAGTACTCTTCGATGACATCCTTAGCCTGAGACTCTGCCATAGTCCTTAACTCCACAGCTGCAGCTACCCGCTTTCCATGGCTCCCTCCTCAGTCGATGGCACAGAGGCCCGCTCATTACGCTGGTCTCTTCCTGTCATCGACCTTCATTAAGTTGATTTGGTGCTTAGCACAATGTCTATATCCCCCCCACCATGAACTTGATATACATAAACTTGTCACAATTGGATGCAAGCACACAATGATGATCTTGGTGCTTATCTGTGGCTTTGGAATCTTTACCAAAGGCTAGGCTGTTCTGGATGAGGGCCATCTTTGGTACCTCTTGGAGAGTATTGATGTCCCTTACACTTTCAGCCTCAAGTGCCTCTCTTCCTCAACCAGAGGGGTCAGTTACAGGTGAGGCTGCCCTGGACTTGCTTCGTAGATCAGGCTGGCCTAGAACTCACAGAGATCCAGCTGCCTCTGCCTCCCACCTGCTGGGGTTAAAGGTGTGCACCACCACACCTGGCTGAGGCTGAATCTTGAATGCACCTGAACCTCTACCTCCAAGAACTCAGCTGTAGCAGGGGAGAAAAAACCAAGGGTGACTTCTTAGTGTTCATCCTAAGTGACAGAGGGATGGTGGAGCTATGCATTTGGAGACTGGCATATTGGAGAGTTTCAGCACCTACCTGCAGATGTTCACCATGTATGGTCAGAACCCTATGGGCTTGGGGTACTGCAGGTGAAATATTCTAAGCATGTGACCATGAGGGGACATCTATAGAGTGACTGTCCATGCAGAAAAGTGTTCCTAGGGCCCCAAGGGGACTGGAGCTCATCCCAGGCCACATTGCCCCAAACCTACATTTTACACATTACATCACCACTTTCCTGCCCAGCCCTGTAGACTCTGATCATCCCTTAATCTGCCCTAGTCTCTCAACCTCCCTAGTATGCCACGTGCTCCTACTGCCATGTTCTGGCTACCCAAAGCCTTTCATTACCAAAGCCCAAAACCCTGACTGAAGAGGAAGCTTAAGGGTTCTTTGGAAAATCAGTTGGATGGTGTTTGCCGGGGCAAACAGACGAAGGTACCTTTAGCTGAAGTGGACACAGGTGTGAAAGGCTAAGCCTGACTCGCAAGCCCGTGAAAGGACACGTGATGACGGATTCTTTGCTAAGACACACATGTATTGGTCCGCCTTACACTGCATCATCATTGAGCTCCATTTGTCAGGATGCCATAGAGAGAAATACACCAAAAAACTTCTGGTGGTGTGCTGCAGTTTCTTGCCGCTTCCAAGGACTCGGGCTGATTGGCAGAGTTATGTCAGCTGAGACAGATGCATGTTTTTGAGTGAAAAAGAGATCAGATAGAGGGACCCAAGCTCCAACACCCTACCCCGCCTCTTGGAATGCACCCAACCCCCCCTTCCAGTAATTGTGCTGGACCCCAACTCTCCAGACCACAAAGGAGCTGCAAGAACAAGATAACCCTCTCACAGGCCCGAACCAATGAGTTTAAAGTTAAGAACGCTATCCAATGAAAGTACCCCAAGGTACTGGCTGTCCAAGATGATAGTGAATAGGAAAGATGGGGTTCAGATCCCCTCCCCAAACCTAGGGTAACCCTTACAGTGGAGGGGAAGCCTACCCAGTTTCTAGTAGACACAGGGGTTCAACCCTCCGTGCTCCTGGAGTCTGAAGGCCCAGTATCCACCAAAAAGACTTGGGTCCAGGGTGCCACTGGGACCAAACCAACACTCATGGACTACCCGAAGATCTGTTGATCTAGGAATGGGCCAGGTATCCCACTCATTCTTACTCATGCCTGATTGCCCATACCCCTTGTTGGGAAGGGACTTACTAACCAAGATGGGAGCTCAGATCCATTTAGGCCCAGAAGGGATCCGAGTTAAAGGTCCTGATGGCCGTCCATCCACGTTCTCACCCTCCAACTAGAGAACAAATACCAGATATATGAAACTGAGCAAGGGACTCTCCATGATAAGCTCTTGCTTGGGCTGAAACTGCTGGTACGGGAAGGGCTGTCAACCAGCCTCCTGTGCACGTTCAGTTAAAAGCACAGGCAGACCCTATAGCGGTTGTCAATATCCCATGCCACATGAAGCCCTCGAGGGCATCAGGCCCCACATTGAGTGCTTCCTCCAACTCAGCTTTCTATGAAAGTGCCAGTCTGCCTGGAACACACCATTATTGCCTGTCCAGAGGCCTGGAACTGACAAGTACTGCCCAGTCCAAGATCTCCGAGAGATAAACAAACGGGTGGCTGACTTGCACCCAACAGTTCCAAACCCTTATAATGTGTTGAGTACTTTGCCTCCCTCCAGAATTTGGTACACTGTCCTCGACCTAAAGAATGCATTCTTCTGTCTGTCCCTGGTGGAGAGAAGCCAGGATTACTTTGCTTTTGATTAGACAGATCCAGAGTCCGGTCAAACAGGACAGTTCACTTGGACTAGACTCCCACACGGGTTTAAAAATTCCCCCACCATCTTTGATGAGGCTCTCCATCGGGACATAACTGTGTATCGAGAAGCTAACCCCAAGGTAAGCCTTGTTCAATACATAGATGACCTTCTTCTGGCTGCAGAATCCAAAGAAAAGTGCTTACAGGAACCTGAAACCTCCTCAAGGAACTCAGGGATCTAGGCTACAAGGTATCAGCAAAAAAAGCCCAGATCTGCCAAAGAGAGGTAAACTACCTGGGGTATCTGCTTAAGGATGGCCAGCGATGGCTCTCGGAAGCCAGAAAGGCTACTGCACTCCACATACCACCTCCCAAAAATCCCAAAGAAATGAGAGAGTTCCTGGGAACTGCTGGTTTCTGCTACCTGTGGATCCCTGGGTTTGCAGAAATGGCAGCCCCCCCCCCCCCCCCTGCTCCCCTTTCTAAAAGCGGAGTCCCTTCTTGTGGGGAGCAAAAGAACAATGGACATTTGACCAAACCCTTCCACCTCTACGTGGCTGAGAATAAGGGCATAGTGAAAGGGGTCCTGACACAAAAGCTGGGCCCCTGGACAAGGCCAGTGGCATATTTGTCAAAAAGACTGGACTCAGTGGTGGCTGGATGGCCCTCATGTCTTTGTATTGTGGCAGCTGTGGCTGTGCTGGAGGAAGATGCTGATAAACTGACCATGGGCCAGGATCTAAAAGTGATTGCCCCCCATGCCTTGGAGAGCGTGGTCCGACAGCCTCCTGACCAGTGGCTGACCAATGCCGGGATGACACACTACCAGACCCTTTAGCTAAATTCAGACCGGATCACCTTTTCGGCCCAGGCAAACTTAAACCCCACTACCTTGCTCCTGGATCCAGAGATTGACCCGCCCATTCATGACTGCCAGACCATCCTGGCCGAAGCACATGGATGGCAGAAAGACTTGTCCAACATTCCACTGATGAATGCAGATGCCACGTGGTACACGGATGGGAGCAGTTTCATTTTAGAAGGTAAGTGGTGAGCGGGGGCGGCTATGGTAGATGACCACCAGACAATCTAGGCCCAGGCTCTTCCAAAAGGTACTTCAGCTCAGAAGGCTGAGTTAATAGCCCTTACAAAAGCCCTTGAACTGGGGGCTGGCAAAAAGTAAATATCTACAAAGACAGTCGGTATGCTTTTGCCACGGCTCACATACATGGGGCAATCTACCAGCAGAGGGAACTCCTCACCTCTGGTGGAAAATAAATTAAAAATAAGCCTGAGAACGTCCATTTGCTGAAAGCATTGTTTTTACCAGCCCAAGTGAGCATAATTCATTGCCCTGGGCACCAAAAAGGAGATTCTCCTGTTGTAAGAGGAAACAATCTGGCAAACCAAGTGGCCAAAGAAATAGCGTTGTCAGGCCATCTCACCCCACAAGTATTAGTCGTCAAGGCCAACTCCAAAAGACTTTGCTATTCTGAAACTGATTTAAAGTGGATACAGGAAGACCCTACCAACTATTACAATGAGGAAAAGGGAATGTGGTATCACCAATCAGGGAAATGCATCCTACCTCCTGAACAGGCTTCTGCCGTGGTTCAGCAGATGCACCACTGGACTCATCTTGGAGTAGAGAGACTCATGAAGACTGTAAAGAAGTCTGGTGTATTCATCTCCAACCTGAGGCCTCTGCTAGAGCAGACTGTGTATGAATGCCAGCCATGCCAGCAGGTGAATGCATGTAAGACCAAAGTAGAAAGAGGTGAGAGACCTAGGGGAGACTGGCCTGGAGCATATTGGGAGGTCGACTTTACCAACGTAAAGTCTGGCAAATATGGGTACAGATACCTACTAGTATTTGTAGACACTTTTTCAGGGTGGGTCAAAGCCTTTCCCACCAAGAAGGAGACAGCCACCATGGTAGCCAAAAAGATCCTAGAAGAGATTTTTCCGAGATTCAGAGTGCCTAAGGTAATTGGGTCCGATAATGGATCACACTTCATAGTCCAGGGAACTCAGAAATTAGCCACATTTTGGGGGACTGAATGGAAACTTCACTGTGCTTACCATCCCCAAAGCTCAGGACAAGTACAAAGGATGAATAGAACTTTAAAAGAGACCTTGACTAAATTGACCATGGAGACTGACGCGGATTGGGTGGTGCTCTTTCCTTTAGCCCTATTTAGAGCCAGGAACACTCCCTCTTTACTCAGCCTTACCCCTTTGAGATATTATTTGGTACCCCTGCCCCCCTGACCCAGATTAGTGACACCCCAGAGTTGACTTGTTTTAACGACCATGACTTATATGCTAGGTTAAGAGCCCTACAGACTATCCAGAGAGAAGTCTGACAACCCTTGGCAGAGGCATATGCTCCTGGGACCCCTGCTACAGCTCACCTTCCAAGTGGGAGACTCTATGTATGTGAGACGACATCAGATACAGTCCCTGGAGCCTTGGTGGAAGGGCCCCTACCTGGTCCTGCTCACCACGCCTACTGCTGTGAAGGTGGACAGGATCACTGCCTGCATCCACACATCCCATGTAAAGCTGGCTGCCCCAAGGAACCCAGACCAGTGGAGAGTGCAGAGGACAGAGACCCCCCTTAAAGTTAAGATCTCCGAAAGAAATCAGAAATGTCGGTGATCCTCGGGCTACTCCTAATCATGGTAATGAAGTGACCTGAGAGTGGACTCCACCAACCCATCAATAAACACCAGCTCCTGGCTTCAGTATACAGTAATCCCTGTGACTGTTGAGGAGGTAATCCAGCCTCTCCCCTGCACTATTACCAATCCACTGATTGTGGGGACAAGACTGCCTATCTGGGCGTCTATGACTCCTCTACAGGGGGCCTATACCAAACTTGTGTTTGTGTTTCAAAACCTCTGCCTAAACCATTGGACGGTAAATGTCCGCCAAGTGTACCTTTGTAGATCAAATGAATGCCATTTGTTATACGAACTTCACAGAATGTTACAGAGAGGAGGTACCCTACTTTACGGCTATACCTCATACAAAGTATTTAGGTTCCTTCGGCAGAGATTGGGCCATCATTCTTCAGGTGCTAGGCACGAGTTATAAGTATGTGAAAGAAATGCTTTTCCTCCCCTCCTCCCCTCTCCGGAGATAAGGCCACCTAGCTAGCAGATATCCCCCCCCCCCCCAGCACACGGGAGAAACAGGTTAGAAAGCACATAGGCTGGAAGGGAGGGGCTGATTAAGCCCCTGCTACCTCATTCCCTAAAGACCAATCAGTTTAAAAGTCACACTGTTCTGCCAATCATATTGTACCTAATGGCGGCTGCTCTAAAATCCTATTTAAGGTCCCTGAACGAGCTCCACGGGGTCATCTCTGCCTCATGTGCAGGACGACCCCAATGCATTGGAAATAATAAACCGCTTGCTGATTGCATCGCTCTCGATCTCTGTGTCTTTGCGAGGGGGAACTACTGGTAGTTGCGACCTTCGGGTCCAACATATGCACAGGCCTCTTGCCTTGCTCCAATAAGCAAACATTGTTGGCCCCAATCCGCCCCAGTACATGTGTTGGACGGGGACCCAAGTGATCAAGTTAGATATCTGCGAGTGCAGGACCGGATCCAAGCCCAGACCGATGGCCTCTTGCCCCGCCTTCAGTATCACCCACTTTTGTTGCCTAGAGCAAGAGGTATAGAGATAGATCCCCAAACCTCTGAGATCCTTGAGGCTACACATGCTGCCCAAAATCTCTCC
Organism: Rhynchomys soricoides; assembly: GCA_019843965.1. Classification (NCBI taxonomy): domain Eukaryota; kingdom Metazoa; phylum Chordata; class Mammalia; order Rodentia; family Muridae; genus Rhynchomys; species Rhynchomys soricoides. The sequence continues at coordinate 3,104,698 of JADRCH010000174.1, forward strand.
ATTCCCTCTCTGGCCGATGACTGTTGGCTGTGCCTCCCATTGGGTCCCTCCTGGCCCTGGTGGTGCCTCTGTTCAATATCTCTAACCCTGTCTTAAAAAAAGAAAACTAGCCGGGCAGTGGTGGCGCACGCCTTTAATCCCAGCACTCCGGAGGCAGAGGCAGGCAGATTTCTGAGTTCGAGGCCAGCCTGGTCTACAGAGTGAGTTCCAGGTCAGCCAGGGCTACACAAAGAAACCCTGTCTCAAAACAACAACAACAACAACAAAAAGACCCTTCAAGGTACAGCCAACCGGATTTAACGATTTTATGTGACTACCTGCTTCTTCAGCCCTTTTAAAAATGACTCTTTTGATGTGGTTCTTGGCCTAGCAGTGTTCAACTCCTGCAGTCATTATATTTACATTTCATAGGCCGTTTGTCTGGGCGGAAGAAAGGTTTTTGTGTGTGGAGATAACATGGCCTATCCTTTTCTGCCCTTAAACTAGACTGGATCCTGTGTCCCTTCAATGCTCTTGCCAGATGTCAAGATCCTCCCAGGGGACCAGCCCGGTCCATTGCCCAGCTTTGATACCTTTTCCCCCAGGCATAAGAGTGCAGTGCAGTTCATCCCCCTTCTAATCGGGCTTGGGATATCAGGGAGCCCTTGCCACTGGCTCAGCTGGTATGGGGATAGCAATAGACACATATACTAAGCTATCTCAGAGGCTGATAGATGATGTACCAGTCTGTTAAAGACCTACAGGATCAGGTAGATTCTCTGGCCGAAGTTGTTCTCCAAAACAGATGCGGTCTAGATCTACTTACTGCAGACAAGGGAGGTATATGTGTGGTCTTGCAAGAAAAATGTTGTTTTTATATGAACAAGTCCGGGATTGTGCAAGATGGGATCTGAAAACACCAAGAAGAGTTAGAAAAGAGGCGCCAAGAGCTTTTTGATAACCCCGTGTGGAGCGCCTGGAATGGAATCTTGCCTTACCTTCTCCCTTTCCTTGGTCCAGTAATTAGCTTGCTGATTATACTATCACTTGGATCTATTCTTTTAATAAATTAGTTGCCTTTATTAGAGAGCGCATTAATGCAGTGCAAATTATGATGATCAGGCAGCAGTATCAGCGCATTAAACAAGATGATCTTTAATTTCAAGATTGAAATAGTTCCAAAGAAATGGGGGGAATAGGAAAGAGATCAGATAGAGGGACCCAAGCTCCAACGCCCTACCCCACCTCCTGGAGTGCGCCCAACCCCCCTTCCGGTAATTGTGCTGGACCCCAACACGCAAGACCACAAAGGAGCTGCAAGAACAAGATAACCCTCTCACAGGCCCGAACCAATGAGTTTAAAGGTTAAGAACGCTATCCAATGAAAATGCACCAGGTTACTGTGCTTGTATTCTGCCCTCTAAAATGTATAAAAACGCTTGTGTAAAAGCCCACGGGGTCGCCTCTCTCGGTGCAGGGCGGCCCCAGAGCTCTGGTTAATAAACCTAAATCTCTTGCAAATTGCATCGACAGCGGCCTCTGTGTCTTTTTGAGAGGGGCCCTCCCTGGAAGAGAGGCCGATTGAGTCTTTCATTGGCAAGACCTGACCTGTGGAGGACACATGATGTTTAGATGGTATAAATAGAACTCAGTGGGCAGTGACGGGGCTTATCTAGGCTAGCTGTCACAGCTAGTTGTGCAACGTTTGTAGGTCTCTTGTCTTCTCTGATCTTCACTTCCCTGAGAGAGACACAGCCCAGAACTGAAAACTTCTCCTGGTGTCCCTCCGGGTCCCTCTTGCTGACTCAAGCTGAGGCTGAGGCCTGGCTGTCTGTGCTAGGTCGTGCCACTGCTGCTGATTCGTGTTTGCTATCCTGACTCTACTGAACTGGACTGCTGGTGTATCTGTGAAGTGTTTGAGTGGATCGAGCTGCCGCTGCTGACCTGTGAACTGAACTGCCGATTTCTAGACAACACAAACGGGAGTTGCTCCAAAGAACCTTTCTAAGTAGGTCCACTTCCCCCTGCCCCTGCCCTCCATCCTTTCTTTCCCATTACCTCTGGTGAGTGATGGGCTAAAAGGGAGGTTAAAGTGTAACAACCATCATTCAAAATAAGGTTTGGGGAGCTGGAGAGATGGCTCAGGGGTTAAGAGTCCCGAGTTCAATTCCTGCAACCACATGGTGGCTCACAACCATCTGTAATGGGATCCGATGTCCTCTTCTGATGTCTGAAGACAGCTACAGTGTACTCATATACATTAAATAAATAATTTTAAAAATACGGTTTGAAAAATTAAAGTTACACCTGACCTCTTATCTGCTGGCTCAGCTCTCCTCAGGTTCCTTTCGTTCCTTCAGTGGGGTTGGAAGGGTGTGCGCGGCCTCCATTTCCTCTGTCATTGCCCTTCTCACTGGCCCTTGGGGTGATGACTTCTCTGGTCTCTGCCTTTCTCCCTGGGTCACACCTATTCTTGCCTTCGTCTGTTGTTTTCTTTCTTTCTTTCCTTTCTTTTTTTTTTTTTTGTTTTTCGAGACAGGGTTTCTCTGCATAGCCCTGGCTGTCCTGGAACTCACTCTGTAGACCAGGCTGACCTCCAACTCAGAAATCTGCCTGCCTCTGCCTCCCGAGTGCTGGGATTAAAGGCGTGCGCCACACTGCCTGGCTATCTGTTGTTTTCTCTACTTTTAGAATATGTTCTGTTTATTCCTTGACAATTTTATATTTCTACACGATGTATCCTGATCATACCCACCCTCCACTCCCTCCTCCCACTCTCCCAGACACCTCCAAAGATATACCTACTCCTCCCTCCTTCATGTCACACACACACACACACACACACACACACACACACGAGTCCAATTAGTGTCCTTTGAAAACCATTTCTTTATTGTTCATTATGCATATGTGTTGGTGTGTACATGAGCTCAGGTCCCTCCAGAGGACAATGGAAAGGTCGTTGTGAGCCACTCCATGTGGGCACTGGAGTTTGAACTCAGGGCCTCCACAAAAATTACTGCTAAGCAAAGTCATCCCTGGGGGTGGGGGGTGAATTTGGTTTCTTTTGAAGTCTTTTTGGTTTTTGTTTATTTGTCTTTGTTTTGAAACAAGAAACAAGATCTTACTCCTCCAATTCACAGCAATCTTCCTGTCTCGGCTTCCCAAGAGCTGGCCTTACGCGTTAGAGCCACTATGCCTGTCACCACCTTTAACATGTTACTCTGTGACCTCTAACGTATCTTTGTTTCTCTCTCTCTCTCTCTCTCTCTCTCTCTCTGTGTTCTTTGAAGACAGTTTAAATGTATTACTGTCATGTTTGTGTATGTGTGTGTGAGTGACAGGTGCAGGCTCATGCATGTCACATGTCACAGCACAGCTGAGGAAGTGAGAGGCTGATTTGCAGGACCATGGGTCCATGGCTTCAGGGGATGCAACTCAGGTCCTCAGGCTTACCTGAGCAAATCCCTAGCCTGAAAGAAGCCTTGTGGGCTTAGCGGTTAAGAGCACATACTGTTTTGTGTAGGACTGCAATTTGGTTCCCAGCACATACATTAAGCTACTTACAACCACCTGTAACTCTAGCTTCAGAAGGATTTCATACCACTGGCCACCACAGACACCTGCACACAGGTTTACATAAAAAAACAAATTAACAAGAAGAGTGCTTGCTAGGCATGTGGGCACAGGCCTTTGATGCCAGCACTGCAGAGGCAGAGGCAGAGGCAGGAGGGTCTCTCTGAATTCAAGGCCAGCCTGATCTAATCTTAAACTAGAATAGGGAAGTAGGCTTCAGGCATGAATATGACTTTGGGCTAGGACAGGGAAGTAGGCTCAGATATTTTGGTCATCCTGATAAGCCTTTTGGAACATTGTCTAGTGAAAGGTCTCGGGACTTTCTTTACGGCCTTCTTTGTTCCTTGTTTATTGTATTGCTTGCTCCTCAACCTAGAACCGACCTTATTGCCTGCATGTAATTAAAATGGTGTAAAAGCGGACTGGGAAAAAATAAACCTGCCTTCAGTCTCAGAGTTGACCGAGGCCATGCTGAGTATTGTCTTATTGTCTCTTTCTTTTCAGTCCTCATTGCTCCTGAGCTGGAAGACCTGTTGACAGACTGAGGGGCTTGGTCAATAGCTGTCTTCAGACACACCAGAAGAGGGCACCAGCTCCCATTACAGATGGTTGTGAGCCACCATGTGGGTGCTGGGATTTGAACTCAGGACCTCAGGAAGAGCAGTCAGTACTCTTAACCACTGAGCCATCTCCCCAGTACCCAGATTCTCCTGCTTAAGCTTCATAAATTTAAAAAAAAAAAAAAAGTTAAAAGATGGTTTCTTTCTTTCTTTTTTATTTTTCTCTTTTTTCTCTTATGTTCCTTTTCTTTGTTTCCAAGGGGAAAGCACTGGTTGGTTGTAGGTAATTGAGAGTGTTTCACTATGTAGCCCAGGCTAATTTTGAACTTTGAGCAATCCTCCTGTCTAGGACTCCCTGAATGTTAAGAATTCAGGCATAGGACAGCCAGGGCTACACAGAGAAACCCTGTCTCTCGAAAAACCAAAAAAAAAAAAAGAATTCAGGCATGAACCACTACACCTGGCATTAATTGAAAACTTTATGATATCTCTCTCTCTCTCTCTCTCTCTCTCTCTCTCTCTCTCTCTCTCTCT
>JADRCH010000174.1:3109356-3127414 GCA_019843965.1 Rhynchomys soricoides
CTCTCTCTCTCTCTCTCTCTCTCTCTCTCTCTCTCTCTCTCTCTCTCCTGTTGCCAGAGCTAAGTTTAGAGTCAAGTTTAAATTAAGGCTACAACATTCCAGAGTGATTTTAAAAAATTCTCTTTGTTCGGGTTTTATTTTGTTTTGTTTTCCTTTATTTGCTTTCTGTTTGTTTGTTTGTTTTAGATAAGTTTTAAGAGTCAAAGTAGAATCCTATCCCAGGATGGCCTCCAACTCATGCTGTTGTCTTAACCACTGAGCCATCTCTCCAGCCCATGACAGGATTTTTATGTAGCCCTGGCTATCTTGGAACTAGCTCTGTAGACCAGACTAGCCTCAACAGAGAGATCTTTAGTAACATTTTTGAGAAATTTGGAATTTTGGTGTATATATATATATATATATATATGTATATATATATATATATATATATAATGTGTTTTTGTTTCAATCCCAGATGTGGGGATATGGGGCTGCTTTAGACTGTCTGCAGCAGCTGACTATGATTTGCCTTGTGCTCTAGCAGAGGCGTGGTTTTGCCAGCTGCAGATAGTTTCTGTGATCGTGTGACGTTTGGAATTCTGGGGACTAGGGTATATAAATGCTAAGGCCCAATATGAAAAGTTGTTGGGGGTGGGGGGGAATTGGTTAAGGTTTGTTAGTAGTCATGCTCAAAGAAGAAACAAGAAAGAAATCAGACTCGGGGATCTCTGTCTCTCTCTCCCCTCTATCCTTCATTCTCTCTTTTCTAGTAATGGGAGGTAAAGGGGTGGGAAAAAGAAGACCCACAAAGTAGCAAGGTCCAACTACAGAGACCTGCCTGCCTCTGCCTTCCTAGTGCTGGGATTACAGCGTGTACCATCCCCATTGCCTAGCTGATAATTTTTCTTTTTCTTTTTTCTTTTTTTTCTTTTTTTCATATTTATTCACTTCATATCCTGGTCCCACCACCATCTCCATCCTCTCCTTCCAGTCCTATCCTTACAAATCCCTCCCCCTATCACCCCCTCCTCTTCTCCTCAGAGAAGGTGAAGAGCCCCCCCCCCCTCCAGGGTACCACCCTGCCCTGGGAGGGACATCCAGCTACAGCAGTTAGGGAAGGGGATCCAATGGCAGGCAACAAAGCCAGAAACAGCCCCCACTCCAATTGCCAGGGGACCCCCATGAAGAACAAGCTGCACATCCACCACACATATGCAAGGGGCCTAGGTCCAGCCTGGGCATGCTCTTTGGTTAGTGGTCTAGTGTCAAGCCTCCGAGAGCCCCCGTGGGCCCAGGTTAGCTGTCTCTATTAGGCCTCTTGTGTCTTTGAACCTTCCAGCTCGTTCAACCCTATCACCCACTCTCCCACAAGACTCCCCAAGCTCTGCCTGATGCTCCGGTTTGGGTCCTTGCAGCTATTTTCATCAGCTTCTGGATGAAGTCTCTCAGGAGACAGGCATGCTAACTTCCCTGGGTCATCAAGTCACTGCCAGAACAGGCAGCCCTGTTAGAAGAACAGGATCCACGGGCAGACAACAAAATCAGGGATAGCTCAGGCTCCATCGGCCAGGACCCTCATGAAGACCAAGTCTCATCTCTACCACATGAGTGGGGTAACACAGGGAGGATTACAGGAAGTAGGGGGTGGCTAGGACCAGCACATGTATACTCCTCAGCTGGTGGTTCAGTCTCTGTAAGCCCTCAAGAGTCCAGGCCAGTAGATTCTGTTGGTCCTCCTATCTCTCTATCTCCTCTGGCTCCTTCAGTCCCTCCCTCAACTCTTCAGCTCCCTGAGCTCCAAGACCCCCTGAGCTCCATCCAATGACCAGCTGTGAGTCTCTGCATCTGCCCCAGCCACTGACTAAGAGGACAGCCACACCAGACTCCTGTCTGCAAGCAAAACAGGGCACCAGCAATGGTGTCAGGGACTGACTCTTGCCCATGGGATAGGTCCCAAGCTGCCATTGACCAGCCAGTCCCTCAGTCCCTGCTCCATCCCTGTCCCTGCACCTTCTGTAGGCCAGAAAAACCCTGTGTGGAAGGTTCTGTGGACAGGCCTGTGACTCCATCTCTCCTCCTGAAGTCCCACCTGGCCACAGGTGGTAGCCACCTCAGGCTCCACATCCCCTACTGCTAGGAGTCTCTAATAGATTCATCTGCATAGACCCCCTAGAGCCTCTGCCAGACTAGATCTTTGCCACATCCCAGAGACACCCCACCACCCCCCATCCCTGCCTGTCACAGATTTCTATTCACTCTCCTGACCTTCCCAACCTGGTTCCCCAGTTCCCTCCCCCCACCGACCTCAAGTGACCATTCTATTACACAAGCATGTTCACTTGGGCCCTCCTTGTTGTTTAGCTTCTTTGGGTCTATGGATTGTAGGGTGGGTATCCTGTACTTTATAGCTAATAGCCACTTAAACGTGAGTACATACGATGTAAGGCCTGTTTATCCTTTGGATAAAGGAGGGCTACTGACTTTTTTGAGTTAATTTTGTACCAGCCACATTGCTGAAGGTGTTTATCAGCTGTAGGAGTTCTCTGGTAGAGTTTTTGGGGTCACTTATGTATACTATCATATCATCTGCAAATAATGATACTTGGACTTATTTTTTCCCCAGTTTGTACCCCCTTGATCTCCTTCGGTTGTCATATTAATCTAGCTAGTATTATACTGAGGACATACGGGAAGAATGAGCAGCCTTGTCTCGTCCCTGATTTTAGTGGAATTGTTTTAAGCTTCTCTCCATTTAATTTGATGTTGGCTATTGGCTTGCTATATATTACCTTTATTGTGTTTAGATATGTACCTTGTATCCCTGATCTCTCCAAGACTTTTCGCTTGAAGGGGTGTTGAAATTTTTCAAAGGCTTTTTCAGCATCTAGTGAGATAATCATGAGGTTTTTTTCTTTCTTCTAGTTTGTTTATATGACAACTTACATGGATGGATTTTGAACCACCCAAGCATCCCTGGGATGAAGCCTATTTAATCATGGTGGATGATGTTTTTGATGTGCTCTTGGATTCAGTTTGCAAGTATTTTATTGTGTATTTTTACATCAATGTTCATAAGGGAAATTGGTCTGAAATTCTCTTTCTTTGTTGAGTCTTTGTGTGGTATAGGTGTCAGGGAGACTGTAGCCTCACAGAATGCGTTTGGCAGTGTTCCTTCTGTTTCCATTTGTGGAATATTTTGAGGAGGTTTGGTATTAGCTCTTCTTAAAAAGACTGGTAGAATTCTGTGCTAAAATCATCTGGCCCTGGGCTTTTATTGGTTGGGAGACTTTTAATGACTACTTCTATTTCCTTAGAGGTTATAGGACTATGTAGGTTGTTTACCTGATCTTGATTTAACTTTGTTAAGTGGAATCGATCCAGAAAATCATCCATTTCATTTAGATCTCCCAATTTAGTGGAGTACAGGCTACAGAAGTAAGATCTAATGATTCTTTGAATCTCCTCAGTGTCTGTTGTCATGTTTCCGTTTTCGGTTCTGACTTTGTCAATTTGGATGTTGTCTCTCTGCCTTTTAGATAGTTTGGCTAAGGATTTGTCTATCTTGTTAATTTTGTCAAAGAACCAGCTCTTGGTCTCATTGATTCTTTGTATTGTTCTCTTTGTTTCCAATTTATTGATTTCAGCCCTGAGTTTGATTATTTCTTTTCATCTACTCCTTTTGGGTGTGTTTGCTTCTTTTTGTTCTAGAGCTTTCAGGTGTACTTCTAAATTGCTAGCATGAGAACGCTCCAATTTCTTTGTGAAGGCACTCAGTGCTGTGAACTTTCCTCTAAGCACTGCTTTCATTGTGTCCCATAAGATTGGGTATGTTGTGCCTTCATTTTCATTGAATTCTAAAAAGTCATTTCTTTCTTATTTTTTTCTTTGATGCAGTGGTCATTAAGCGGAGAGATGTTTGGTTTCCATGACTTTGTAGGTTTCAGTGGAAAGATGTTGTTTGAATTTGGTTTTGTCGTAGAATTTCTTGCTTTCTCCATCTGTGGATACAGTAGTCTGGGCTGACATCTGTGGTCTCTTAGGGCCCCCAAGACCCTTCTGACTTTCAGAGTCTCTGTTGAGAAGTCAAGTGTAATTCTGATGGGACTGTTTTTATACATTTGTTACTTGGCCTTTTTCTTTTGCAGATTTTAATACTCATTCTTTGTTCTATATGTTTAGTGTTTTGATTATTATGTGGCAGAAGGATTTTCTTTTTTAGTCCAATCATTTGTGTTCTGTAAGGTTCGTGTGTGTTTTTAAGCATCTCTTTCTTTAGATTAGGAAAAGTTTTCTTCTATGATGTTGTTGAAGATATTTCCTGGGCCTTAAGCTGGGAATCGTATTTTTCTATTCCTATTGTTCTTGGCTTCATCTTCTCACAATGTCCCAAATTACCTGGATGTTCTGTGTTAGAAACTTTTCCGATTTAGCATTTTCTTTGACCAATGTAACAATTTCTTCTGTCATATCTTCTGTGTCTGAGATTCTTTCTTCCATCTCTCATATTCTGTTGGTGGTGCTTGTGTCTGTAGTTCCTGTTCTCTTTCCTAGGTTCTCTGTCTCCAGGATTGCCTCAGTTTGTGTTTTTTGTTTTGTTTGTTTTTTTTGGTTTTTCCAGACAGGGTTTCTCTGTGTAGCCCTGGCTGTCCTGGAACTCACTCTGTAGACCAGGCTGGCCTCAAACTCAGAAATTCACCTGCCCCTGCCTCCCGAGTGCTGGGATTAGAGGTGTATGCCACCACTGCTTGTATTTTTATTTTTAGGTCTTGAACAGGTTTATTGATTTCCTCACCATTTGATTGGCTCTTCCTGTATTTCTTTAAGGGATTGATTCATTTACTCTTTATTTATTTATACTTTTTTAACATTTATTTATTTATGTATACAGTGTTCTGTCTGCATGTATGTCCACAGGCCAGAAGAGGGCACCAGATCTGCTTGTAGATGGTTATGAGCCACCATGTGGTTGCTGGGAATTGAACTCAGGACCTCTGGAAGAGCAGCCAGTGCTCTTAACCTCTGAGCCATCTCTCCAGCTCCCTCATTTATTCTTTAAAGGCCTCTTCATAAGATTCATAAGTCATCTTCATAAGATTAGATTTAAGGTCATTTTCTTATGCTTCATGTGTGTTAGGATATCCAGGGCTTGCTGTAGCAAGATAGCTGGATTCTTGTGGTGCCATATTGCCCTGGCTTTTGTTGATTGTGTTCTTATGCTAGCACTCATGCTGGCAGTTTGTCCCCGGTGTTGGCAGGCCTGGTAGTTCCTGATGGCAGCAGACCTCTGAGGTTGCAGGTAGAGCTGGTTATCCCAGGTGGTAGCAGGCTTCCAGGGATGCAGGCAGAACTGGTAGTCCCACATGACTTTAGGCCTCTGGTTGTTCTGGTGGCCTCCAGGGATTCAAGCAGAGCTGGTGGTCCCTGATGGCTACAAGCCTCCAGGATTGCAGGTAGAGGTGTGGACCATAAAATGGAGTACCAGGGTGACAGGGCAGAACTCACCACTGGAGGGCTTGCTGGCAGGCAGAGGATTGGAGTGTAAGGATCTCACCTGGTTGTCCTGGGTGCCAGCAGGTCACCAGGAATGCAGGCAGAGCTGTGACCCAGGAAATGGAATGCCTGATAATTTTTTTTAATTTTTTTTTTAATTTTTTATTTTTTTGGTTTTTCGAGACAGGTTTTCTCTGTGTAGCCCTGCCTTCCTGGAACTTACTCTGTACACCAGGCTGGCCTCGAACTCAGAAATCCGGCTGCCTCTGCCTCCCGAGTGCTGGGATTAAAGGCATGTGCCACCACGGCCTGGCCTGATAATTTTTCTTAATCTAGTTCTTTCATGGTTACATCCACTGTCCCCAACCCCCCATGTTTTTGAATACAGAATTTCTCTATAGTCCTGGGGGCCACTTCCACCCCCTTGGTCACATCCTTTTTTGATCTCTTGTCTTTAAACCTTTGGAGACTTATCGTAGGTTGATACAGGCAATGGGTGTTTCCAGACGACAACCAACTTCCTCAAAATGAGCATAATCCACGCTACCTACTGTTTTCATTTATTTGTTTGAGTCTCCCAGAGCCAAGATTATCTCAGATTCACTGGGTGGCTAAAGATTATGTCAAATGTCTGATGGTATGACACCACTGCCCTAGTGCAGAACTGCAGGTATATGAAACTATGCTGGTCTTGTGCAGTGCTGGGGTAGGATCCAGAGCCTCAGGCATGCTGGGCCAGCACTCTATGAACTAACCACACCAGGCCCTCTTCTGTTATATTTCAAACTGGACTAGAGAAGTGGCTCAGTTGTTAAGAACACTCATTCTTACAAAGGACTCGGATTAATTCCCAGCATCCACATAGCAGCTCACGATCATCTTCACTCCAGCTCCAGAGAACCCAACTTCCTCTTCTGATCTCTGAAGGCACCAAGCACATACCTATATGTAGGCAAAGACCACATATACCTAAAAATAAATAAATCTATATTGCATACTAATCTTTTCTTTTATATGTGCAAAAGCTTTGGGGTTTTATAGATTATTATATTTGCACATAGATTCTTTACTGAATTAGTCATTCTTTGTGGTGGTTTGAATAGGTATGTTTTTGAATGCTTAGCTATAGGGAATGGCCCTATGAGAAGGTGTGGCCTTGTTGGAGGAAGTGTGTCACTGTGGAAGCAGGGCTTTGTGGTCTATGATGCTTAAGCTATGCCCTGTGTGAAACACAGCCAGTGTCCCTCTGCTGTCTGCAGATCAAGATGTAGAACTCTCAGCTCCTCCAGCACCATGTCTGGCTGGACTCTGCCTTACTTCTTATCATGATGATAATGGATTAAACTTCTGAAACTGTAAGCCAGTCCCAATTAAATGTTTGCCTTTATAAGAGTTGCCTTGGTCACGGTGTCTCCCATAGCAAAGAAACCCTAACTAAGGCAACTTTGTATTGCATTTCCCTTGTCTGTCTGTCTGTCTTTCTTCCTTCCTTCCTTCCTTCCTTCCTTTCCAAGAGCCTCATGAGCACTAGACCAGAACCCTAGGAGTGAGTACTACTCTAGCCCTGCACTATGCACCTTTTTAGTTAAACTTCTGAGAATTTGCTATTTCTATTTGTCTATAAATGATAATTATTTTACTTTTTTTTAAGCATTATTTGTTATGTGATGTTCTGCCTGCATGTAAGCTTACAGGCCAGAAGAGGGCACCAGATCTCATTACAGATGGTTGTGAGCCACCATGTGGTTGCTGGGAATGAACTCAGAACTTCTGGAAGAGCAGACAGTGCTCTTAACCCTGAGCCATCTCTCCAGCCCTAATTATTTTACTTTTATTTATTTACTTTTTTTTATTTTTAATTTGGGACAGGATCTCATTATGTAGCCCTAGCTGGCCTGGAACTTATTGTATAGACCAGGCTTTCTGAGAACTCACAGGGATCTGCCAGCCTCCGCCTTCTGAGTGCTGGGTTACACCAGGGCACTGCCTTACCCAGATACATTTATATTTTTAAAAACGTATTCTTTTTATGTGTATGGATGTTTTGCCTGTATGTATGTCAGTACATTAGGTGTATATCTTGTGTCAAGGGAAGCCAGAAGAGAGCATTGACTACCCTAGAACTGCAGTTATAGAAGGTTGTAAGACACTATGTGGGTTCTGGGAATGGAACCTGGGTTTTCTGGAAGAGTAGACATCACATCGCTCTTAACTGCTGAGCAATCTCCCCATCTCTCCATGCCCTTCCCCTAACCTGCCCTATTTAGTTTTGGTTTTTTGTTTGTTTGTTAGAATTGTTGTTGTTGCCGGGCAGAGGTGGCGCCCGACTTTAATCCCAGAACTTGGGAAGCAGTGGTAGGCGGATTTCTGAGTTCGAGGCCAGCCTGGTCTACAGAGTGAGCTCCAGGACAGCCAGGGCTACACAGAGAAACCCTGTCTCAAAAAAAAAAAAAAAAAAAGATTTGTTGTTGTTGTTTTATCTTTTTAAAGAAAGATTTCTTTGTTTATTTCATATATGTGAGTACATTGTTGCTGTCTTTAGACATACCAGAAGAGGGCACCAGATCTCATTATAGATGGTTATGAGCCACCATGTGGTACCTGGGAATTGAACTCTGGACCTCTGGAAGAGCAGTCAGTGCTCTTAACCACTGAGCCATCTCTCCAGCATGTAGGTTTGGTTTTATAAAGAGCAGAGTTAGTTTATTTTTTAAAAAATCTTTTAAACCAGATCAATGGTCACCCACATCTTTAATCCCAACACTCCAGATGCAGAGGCAGGTGGATCTCTGAGTTCAAGGTCAGCCTAGTCTACAGAGCAAGTTCCAGGACAGACAGAACTATACAGAGAACCACTTTTTTGGGAAAAAAAATTAGTGACTTAGAACATTTTATTTATTTGTGTGTGAATACATGCATATGCTTATAAGCACATTGTCTTAGTCAGGGTTTCTATTCCTGCACAAACATCATGACCAAGATGCAAGTTGGGGAGGAAAGGGTTTATTGAGTTTACATTTCCACACTGCTGTTCATCACTAAAGGAAGTCAGGACTGGAACTCAAGCAGGTCAGGAAGCAGGAACTGACGCAGAGGCCATGGAGGGGTGCTGCTTACTGGCTTGCTTGCCTGCTTTCTGATAGAACCCAGGACTACCAGCCCACAGATGGTACCACTCACAAGGGGCCCTCCCCCCTTGATCACTAATTGAGAAAATGCCTTACAGCTGGATCTCATGGAGGCATTTTCTCAACTGAAACTCCTTTCTCTGTGATAACTCCAGCTTGTGTCAAGTTGACGCACAGAACTAGCCAGTACACACATGTATGTAGTCAGAGACCTTTCAGAAAGCAGTTTTTCCTCCACCTTACTGAGGCTGACTCTCTTGTTTCTGCTCTACTCCAAGCCAGCAAGATTCCAGCCAATTCTCACATCTACTCTGATCTCACCATAGGAGTGCCAAGATTCCAGGTGTATGACATTCTATCCAGCTTTAACAGGGGTTCCAGGAACTGAACCGAGGTCCTCAGGCTTATACACTGAAAGGTTTCACTTGCTGAGTGTCTGTTCATCCTAAAAAGATTATATTTTAATTGTATATATAAATATCTACATATTTATATATATATCAATATCTAAAGCTTATATTTTTTTCTGTATTTTTATTCTGCCTTGTTTATTTGGTGTGTGTGTGTGTCCATGTGTGCACACATAGCACAGAATATACATGGTGGTCAAAAGACAACCTGTGAGGTGTTGGTTGTCAAACCCATGAAATTACCCACTGTTCTGTGAAGCTTAGTCAGTTAAGGTTAGAAATGACAGGGTGTCTGCAGTCTCGGGTCCCAGAAATTGAAAGAACATCTGGTATTTCCTAAAAACCAGTTATGGTAGTGGGTTGGCCTTGGGCCAAGTGTAACCTTCCCGCCTGCCTTTCTTTTTAAGCTGCTGTCCTGAAATAAACTTCGAGAGCTCGATCATAATATAGACTTGCTCTCCTTCGAGTCTCCTGTCCCCCATTCTTTTTTTTTTTTTTTTTTTTTTTTGAGATAGAGTTTCTCTGTATAGCCCTGGCTGTCCTGGAACTCACTCTGTAGACCAGGCTAGCCTTGAACTCAGAAATCCGCCTGCCTCTGCCTCCCAAGTGTTGGGACTAAAGGTGTGTGCCACCACTGCCCGGCTCCTATCCCCCATTCTTTCGCCCACTCCCCAGTTTCCCACTGAACCCCTGCAGGATGGGGCAGTGAGGGGCTGAAGAGATGGCTTAGAGGTTAAGAGAAATGACTAGGCTACTTTTCCAGAAATCCTGGGTTCAATACCCAGCATGCACCTAGCAGCTCGCTCCAGTTCCAGGGGATCCATGCAAACCAGGCACTCATCAGATACACAAACATACATGTAGGCAAAACATCAATATGAATTAAATTTAAAAATTTAAAAACTGGATCTAGAGAGGTCGCTCAGTGGTTAAGAGCACTGGCTGCTGTTCCAGAGGTCCTGAGTTCAATTCCCAGCAACCACATAGTGGCTCACAACCATCTGTAATGGGATCTGATGCCCTCTTCGGGTGTGCATGAAGACAGAACACTGGTGCTGGAATTAAAGGGGTGTGCTACCACTGCCCAGTTTGTCATCATTGTCGTCATCATCATCATCATCATCATTCGTTTTTAAAATGTAATTGCTTCTGGTGGTGGTGTGCACATACCTTAGCATACATGCCCGAAGACAACATTCAGAAGTCAGTTCTCTCCTTCTACATGTAGATGTGGTAGATCAAACTTACAGCAGCAAGCAGGCTCGGTGGCAAGCTCCTTTACCCACTAAGCCACCTTGCTAGCCCAGGTATTTCTTCCACATTATTTAATCTCAGCTCAGCACTCTATTGGCCTGTGTTAACAACCCCTATCAGCTTAGACAGAAAAGTGTTAACTAATTTAGTGAAATGTCTACTGTTTTTGTCTTGAATTGCCTATAGCTATTACCATGGCAACTCTGTGAGCTTCCTATGATATCTGTTAACTTGGAAGGGTGACTCCAAAGGACATGTGGCTGTGTAGAAAGAACATGGTTTGACTGTTCATTTATTCTTTTTTTTTTTTTTGGTTTTTCAAGACGGGGTTTCTCTGTGTAGCCCTTGCTGTCCTGGAACTCACTCTGTAGACCAGGCTAGCCTCAAATCATTTATTCTTTTATCAATTGATATTTTTCTTTCTTCTTCCCCCCCTCTTCACTCCCCATGTGTGTATGTAATAAGAATATATGTGTTTTAGACAGTGTCTCACCTATCCCAGAACAGCCTCAGTTACTAGGTATGTATTTTAGACAGGGTCTCAGGTATCCCAGGATAGCCTTCAGTTACTATGTAACTGAAGATGAACTTGAATTTCTGTTCCTCTTGTCTTTACCTCCCCAGTACTGGGATTACAGAAGTACACCACTGTGACCAGTTTTATCTGGTGCTAGGGGTATAACTCAGCGTTTTTCACTGGATAAGCATGTGCTCTCCCAGTGGGGCTACAGGCACAGCTTTGTTTGTTTGTTTCTGTTCAGGGTTTCTCTGTGTAGTCCTCCCTGGTTGTCCTGGAACTTCTTTGTAGACCTGACTGGCCTCCAACTCAGAGATTTTCTTGCCTCTGCCTTTGAGTGCTAGGATTAGTGTGCCCCACCACTGCCTGGTCATGGCAGGGCCTTTCTATGTAATCCTGGCTCACCTTGAATTTGTGGTTGAGTTCCTCTCTCAGCCTCCTGAGTGCTGGGTTTTCACCCACTTTAGTTTCCATTACCCCCAACCTCCATTATCTCAAAAGTCCTCCCCAGGGTTGGGGGGCAGGGCTCAGCAATGGATAACCTGCCTAATGTGCAGGAGGGCCTGGGCTCTAAGCCAACAAAGACAGGAACAAAATAAACTCCCAGATAGGAGATCCTTGGAACCTGAAGGGTTAAACACATGACCTTGAAGGCCTTTTCCTTCCCAGCCCAGGAAGTACAGGTTCTCAGACACAGGTTTTCCTGGGCAGGGCTGAATTCAACAGGGACTACAATCCTTGTTAGACCAGATTTCCTGGTTTGGGGTTTGGGAAATCCAGTTGCCCTCAAGTAGCCTTGCTTGACAAGTAACCTCTAGGTCCTTACTCCTCTGCTCCTGAGGCTGAAGAGCCAGTAAAAGCCTCCCAGTCCTGCTGACAGATTTACAAAGAACAGCAGCAGAGCAGCATAAAGCCTGGGGACTCCTTTCAATCTTCATAGAGGTTCCCCCTCACACACCCGTTTGTTTGTTGTTGGTTTTTGTTTGTCTGTTTGTTTTTAAGTGTTTTAATTGTCCTGCAACTCATTATGTAGCCATGCTAACTTCAAATTGACAGAGCTCTACCTATTTCTGCCCCATCCCCCAACAAAATCTGGGATTAAAGGTGTGCACTACCTCATGAGACTCTTTTTGTTTTGTTTTGTTTTTTGTTTTTAAAGATTTATTTGGGGCTCTAGAGATTGCTCAGTGGTTAGGATTGCTGGTTGCTCTTTCAGAGGACCTGACACCCTTTTCTTTTTCTGTTTTTAAATATTTATTTTTTTGTTTTGTATATATGATGAGTACACTGTAGCTGTCTTCAGACACACCAGAAGAGGGCACCAGCTCCCATTACAGATGGTTGTGAGCCACCATGTGGTTGCTGGGAATTGAACTCAGGACCTCTGGAAGAGCAGTCAGTGCTCTTAACCACTGAGCCATCTCTCCAGCCCCCTTGATACCTTTTTTCTATCCTCTTCAGCACCAGACACACACATAAAATAAAGAAAAATATAAAGAATTTTTAAGATGTATTCATTTTTATTCTATGTGTGTGAGTATTAACCTGCTTGTATGTATGTCCAGTATGTTTATGGTTCAGTGGCCACGGAGGTCAGAAAAGGGTGACAGACCCCTGGAACTGGAGTTATAGATGGTTGTGAGCTGCCTTGTGGGGCCTAAGAATAGGTCCTCTGGAAGAGCAACCCGTCTTTAACAGCTGAGTCATCTCTCTAGCTCCAAGTTTTTATGTTCTGAGACTATGTAATCCAGGCTTGATTTTAAAAATAATTTTCAACTTGGTGGTGGTGTTTCCATTACCCCCAACCTTTACCCCACCACACACAAACACACACACACACACACTCACACACATTTAATCCCAGCACTCGGGAGGCAGAGACAGGTGAATTTCTGTGAGTTCAAGGCCATCCTAGTCTACAGAGTGAGTTCCATGGCAGCCAGGGCTAGGCAGAGAAATCCTATCTCCAAAGAAACAAAAATGAAATTATTTTCTTTTTTTGCATATGTACTTGAGTTAATGTGTATGCACTGACGTATGCATCTGTTTGAGCAGAGAGCAAAGGAGAACACCTGATGGCCTATCTATCTGCTCTATCTAGCACTGCCTTATTTCCTTTATATGGGGTCTCACTGAACCTGCAGCAGGGCTGGGGACTGGTGATCCTCCTATGTGTGTCCACTAGAAGTCTGGGGTTACAGGGCCTGAACATGTATGGTCATGCCCAGTGTTGTTTGGGTCTTTTTTAAAGATTTATTTATTTATTATGAGAACACCATTGCTTTCTTCAGACACACCAGAAGAGGGCTTCGGATCCCATTACAGATGATTGTGAGCCACCATGTGGTTGCTGGGATTTGAACTCAGGACCTCTGGAAGAGCAGTCAGTGCTCTTAACCGCTGAGCCATCTCTCCAGCCCCAGTGTTTCTTTCTACAGCTGCTGGTGATTCAAAGGCAGGACTTTGTGCTTGTGCAACAAACACTCCTACCCACTAAGCCATTTTAAATTTTTTTAGGTTTTTTTTTTCTGTGTAGCCCTGGCTGTCCTGACACTCTCTGCAGACCAGGCTGTCCTCGAACTCAGAAATCTGCCTGCCTCTGCCCCCCCCAAGTGCTGAGATTAAAGGCGTGCGCCACCACTGCCCGGCTGTCTCTGCCTTCCTAATGCTGGGAATGAAAGCCTGAGCCTCTAGGCTAGATTTATTTTTAATTATGCATAAGTGTGTAAACCTATGTGTATACATTTGCATGTGTGTACAGGTGCCTAATGAAGCCAGAAGACAGGCTGGAATAGCAAGTGGTGTGAGCCATCATATGGCTTCTGGGAACCAAATTTGGTTCCACAGCAAGAGCTCTTAACCACTGAGCCGTCTCTTCTGTCCTTAAAAAAAGTCTTTTAAAATATCTTTATAACCAGGCCTGTGGAGCACACCTTTAGTCTCAGAGCTCTCGAGGTCAAGGCAAGGAGATTTCTATAAATTCTAGGTTTACATAGTGAGTTTTAGAATAGCCAGAGTCCCTGCCTCAAAGAAAGCCACCCTATGTGTGCGCATGCGCGCCTGCACACACACACAATTTTACTATGGTGGGCTATGGTGGAACAGCCTTTAATCCCAGTATTCTGTAGGTACAGACAAGGAGGACGAGGAGTTCAAAGATAGCCTTGGTTACATAGCAAGTCTGAGGCCAGCCTGGACTGTGTGAGACCCAGTCTGGAAAACCACACCATCAGTTCAGCATGGTGGCACATGCGTTTAATCCCAGCACTCAGGAGGCAGAGGCAGGCGGATTTCTAAGTTCGAGGCCAGCCTGGTCTACAGAGTGAGTTCCAGAACAGCCAGGGCTACACAGAGAAACCCTGTCTCGAAAAACAAAAAACAAAAAACAAAAAAACAAAAACAAAAACAAAACAAACAAACAAACAAAAAAAATCCCAGCAGAGGCAGGTGGGTCTCTGTGAGTTTGAGGCCAGCATGGGCTATAGAGCCTGTTCCAAAACAGCCAACGCTACAAGGGGAAACCCTGTTTCAAACAAGCTTGCACACACACCTGGGATGTATGAAACCCTGTAAAAAAAAGTAAAACACGCGCGCGCACGCACACACCAGCCAGCTTCAGGAAGGAACTATGTTGAAAGCCCCAGGGAAACCAGCAGCAGTGACAGGGTTAGGGGGTGGAGCTGGCGGGGAGGGCGGGAGGATGGAGAGTTGGAGTCTGTGAGGAGGACGCCCTTCCTGTCCTACTGAGCTGGGCAGGGCTGGGGTGGGGCAGGCTGGGTTGCACCCCGGGAGGTCAGCCTGGCCAGTCCTCCTCTTTTGCTAATGGCTGTTACTCCATGCAGAGGTAGCAGCCCTCTGGCCCAGTTCAAGTCTCTGCTTTTCGCGGTTTCCTTCTCCGGGCTCCCGTAGTTACTGCTGGATGTGACTTGTGCCTCCTTCAGCCTAGGGAAGCTACCCGGAGACTCCCGCCAAGGGGCTACTGGAAGGAAGCTCTCTTGGTGCGTTTCCATAGGCCTTTGAGACGCTGTTATTTAGGCACTAGGAACCAAGCCCTTCCACGGTAAGGTCCGTGACTTGCTAACCAAGGTCTGAGTCCCCTTTTAAGAAGCACAGGGCCTGGAACCTGGTGGGGGAGGGGGAGGGAGACTTGCAAAATTTTTGCTGACTAAGGAATGAGTGAGTGAGGTGTAGAAGCCAGAGAGCCAGGGAAGGAAAAGCCTGGAATCCCAAAGTTAGACAGGCCGACCTGAGTTCCAATCCTGAAACTGTCTGAACCTCAAGTACCTTAACTGCAAAGTGAAACCAAGGAATCCTACCTGGTCTAGGACATTGGACTGGAATGCTTGTGTGTATGGGACATGGTAGATTTACAAAGTGGTCACTCTGTATACTGTTAACAAGATCTGCCAACAACCAGGAAGGGTTTACTGTCTGCAGCCGCCAGCGGACCAGTAAGGGAACATTTATTCAATATAGCCACATTGGGAAGAGGAACAAAGAGGTCTAGTGGCTCCCCAGGTCCACCTGGGGTGTTCAAGAGAACAAGGGGGTATGCATGGCTTAATACTCCTGGTCAAAGCACTGTTCATAGAGCCCCGTTCCTAAGGTGATTCAGTAAGTCCTCTAGACTCAAAGGTGATTCAGTAAGTCTTCCAGAAAGTTTCTTCTCTAGCTAGCATCTGACGTTAGTCCTTCTCTTGTCCTGGCATCAGATCCCTGGGGAAATCCCACCTCTGGCCCTGGTACAACATAGTTAATTGTATGCACACATTACAGAGACCACATCCACACCATATGTACCCCAGGTACTCAACTGAATT
Organism: Rhynchomys soricoides; assembly: GCA_019843965.1. Lineage (NCBI taxonomy): Eukaryota > Metazoa > Chordata > Mammalia > Rodentia > Muridae > Rhynchomys > Rhynchomys soricoides. Next base: position 3,124,958 of record JADRCH010000174.1, read on the forward strand.
CAAGTCATGCTTGGTAGTAAGCATTTTTTATCCATTGAGTCATCCTGGGTTTTTTTGTTTGTTGGTTTGTTTGTTTGTCTTGTTTTTCTGTTTTGTTTTGGTTGAAACAGGATTTCATTACATAGCTTTGGCCGGCCTTGAACTCACAGAGCTCTGTCTGCCTGCTTCTACATCCCAGGTGTTGGAATTAAAGGCATGCATCACCACCACCACCACCACTACCACCCCCTCTCTGAAACGGGGTCTTTTGTAGCTCAGATTGGCATCACATTCACTATGTAGTTGAAGCTGGCTTTGAACTCCTGATCTCTTCTCCCACCTTCATTTCCCAATTGCTAGAATTACAAAAGTATGCCACCTTGCCCAGCATTTACTTTTTAAGATGGAGGGTTTCATTAGTTAAACAAGTGGGCCTTGAACTTGAGATTCTCCTGCCTCTGCTCCCATAATAGCTGGATTAGAAGCCTGGCCACTAGGCCTGACCACAACAGTGATACTTTTGAAAACTGGTCATGCATTTCCCTTTGGTGGTTTGTCCTCAGTTTTCTCGTTATCTGATTGAGGTTCTGCTTGGGAGTGTGAGGGAGGGAGGGGAGAAAGACAGAGTAGGAGGGCTGAGGCCATAGCTCAGCAAAAAAGATGAAACCATGAAGCCCGATGGCTTTGCCTCAGTCCCTAGGGCCTACATGGCACAAAGAGAAAACTCACTCTAACCATAAATGCAGGAGCACACACAAATAATGTACACATATGCATAAGCAAGTATTAAAAAGAAGACACAGAAACTTTCTCTGGGTACGTGAGACAGCAGTGTCTATTCCTTGAGCTTTCTTTATGATTCAGTCCTCTTCCCTCTCTCCTTCCTTTCTCTCCCTGGCCCCGTCCTTTTTCTTACAAGGTCTCAACTAGCCTAGGATAGCCTCAAAACAGTTCTGTAGACAATGAAGACCTTGGACCTAGATCCTCTAGGTCTTTACCTTCTGCACACTACGATTCTAGGTATAGGCATGGGCCATCATGTCTGGCCAGATTTATTGGGGTGTTGGAGACCAAACCCAGGACTTCCTGCATGCTCCAGATGTTGAGGGTTCAGATGTTGAGACTGGATCTCACTGTATAACCCAGGCTGGCCTTAAACACACTGTTTGGCCTAAAATTGCCTCCAACTCACAGGTGAGTTCTCTTACCTCAGCCTCCCAGAAGCTGTGATCACAAAGATGTAATCCACCATTTCTGGCAAACTTTTATTTTCTTTTCATGTTTTTTGTCTTTTTATTTTTGGCAACTGAAGTATTGCATGCAGTTCAATGTACCTTCCAGCTGTAAATGACCTGTGACTTTTGCAGGGGTGTGGTAGTGTCCAAACAGGGTTTGTCTGTGTAGCCCTGGCTGTCCTAGAACTCCCTTTGTGTGCCAGGCTGGTCTCGAACTCAGAGATCCACCTGCCTCAGCCTCCTGAGTGCTGGGACTAAAGGTGTGTGCCACCACAGCTGGGCCTTAATGATTCTTGACCTTGTGTCTTCCCCTGCCAAATTCTGGGATTGCAGGCTGGGGCTGTCTTACCTGGCTTGCCTCAAACTTTTGCCTACCAGTCTTCACACCCTAATTAGAGGGATCTTCCTGAAGTCTTTACCTTTCAGTGGGGGTCTTACTCTATTTCCCAGGTTGGCCTCAAAATTCTCTGCTCAAATGGTCATCACAGCTCAGTCTTAAGTCCAGCCATTTGCCACTGTGCTGCCTTCTGGAATCCGTAATTTTACTCATGACTTTTAATAATGGGACAGGAGATGGCTCAGTGGTTAAGGGCATACATACACTGTTCTTCCAGAAGACTCAGGTTCAATCCCCAGCACTCATATTAGGTGGATCACAACCACTCTTAACTCCAGCTCCAGGGGGATCTGACACCTCTGGCCTCCACACACACAAACATAATAAATAAATAGATGAATAAACTTTTTTTTTCAAAATATTTTAAAGATGTATTTGTTTATTTTGTGTATGTGAGTACACTAGCTGTTTTCAGACACACCAGAAGAGGGCATCAGATCCCATTACAGAGGTTGTGAGCCACCATGTGGTTTCTGGGAATTGAACTCAGGACCCCTGGAAGAGCAGTCAGTGCTCTTAACCACTGAGCCATCTCTCCAGCCCAAATATATTTTTACCCTTTTTTTTTTTCTTCCAGTTTTTTGAAAGTTTTCTTATGTGGCTGTTGAAGACCTGGAACTCACTCTGTAGACCAGGCTGGCCTTGAACTCACAGAGATCCCCCCCCCCTCTGCCTCCCAAGTATTTCGATTAAAAGAAAGCACCACAAACACTTTACTACAGATTAAGATCTAGACCAGCTTGGGCTACATGAGAGTCTGCTCCACTCCACACCACTACCACCACTAAAAGAAAGAAAGAAAGAAAGAAAGAAAGAAAGAAAGAAAGAAAGAAAGAAAGAAAGAAA
>JADRCH010000174.1:3127424-3148366 GCA_019843965.1 Rhynchomys soricoides
AAAGAAAGAAAGAAAGAAAGAAAGAAAGAAAGAAAGAAAGAAAGAAAAGAGAAGGTGAAGAAGGTCTGAGCTAAACTTCTCCAGCCTCGGGACTTTCTGCAAATCTGACCTGTTTATAAAGGTTCCTAATTAGTCAAGAGCTCAAAAGACTACAAAAGCCAGAGGGCTGTTCCTCCCTCTTTGAGATAGGATCTCACTACTTAGTCCTGGCTGGCTTGGAATTCTATGTAGACTAGGCTAGCTTCAAACTGACTGCCTCTGACCCTCAAGTATCAAGACTAAAGGCTTGTATCACAATGCATGGTAACTGGACTTTGTTGTTGTTGGGTTTGGTTTTTGGGTTTTTGTTTTGTTATGTTTTTCGAGACAGTGTTTCTCCGCGTAGGCCTGGCTGTCCTGAAACACACTCTGTAGCCCCCAGGCTAGCCTGGAACTCCCGGAACTCACAGAGATCCACCTGCCTCTGCCTCTTGACAGCGGAGATTAAAGACATCCGACACCACACCTGGCAGCACTTTCTACATAGGCCCACAGGGTGAGTACAGGTTAGAACCCAGAAGGCTTTTCTGTTGCCTATAATTAACTGGCTCCAGGCTAACGTGTCTGTAACACAGGACTAGGCCTCAGGCCTCCTGTCTTTCACTGTCCCCAGCCTGCTCCCTCAACTTTGTCATTCTTAGAGTTTCAGAGACACCTACATTTCAAACAGACAGTCTTCACCCTCTGAATTCATGGAATGTATGCCTCCCGCTGAGATCACAGGGAGTAGGGCAGAAGGGTGTGTTCAGGTCTTTGCTGGAGTTCTGACTCCCAGACATCAGGACAGGGAAGACAGACTTGCTGAGTCAATGGATGCTTATCTCTGGGACACTAAAGGGGAAAGATTTTGTTCACTTGATTTTTCCTTGCAGGATGACAGATTGAACCTAGGACCTTGTACATGTTAGCTAAGAGCTGTGTCACTCAAAGGGAAGGAAGGAAAATAGATATAATCTCCTGTAGCTCATTATATAGCCTTTTCTAGCCTGGAGCTCTCTATGTAGACCATGCTGGCCTCCAGCTCTGAACTCACGGAGATCTATTTGCCTGTTTCCTGTTGCTGGGATCAAAGGTATGCACGCCTTTATCCAGCCTGGCCTTGGACTCTTCAACCTTACTCTCACGCCTTTGGGAGCTAATACTGTAAGTAATGCCCCATTATGCCTAGGTAAGTTTTTATTTTTTTAATTTTGAGACATGGTCTCCCATAGCCCAGGCTGACCCCCAATTGAATATGTAGCCAAAGATGACTTTGAATTTCTGGTCTTTGTTTGTTTGTTTGTTTTTTCGAGACAGGGTTTCTCTATGTAGCCCTGGCTGTCCTGGAACTCACTCTGTAGACCAGGCTGGCCTCAAACTCAGAAATCCGCCTGCCTCTGCCTCCCAAGTGCTGGGATTAAAGGCGTGTGCCACCGCTGCCCGGCGAATTTCTGGTCTTCTTGTGGCTGCCTCAGCTGCTACCATGATGACTAAAGTTATGTTTTAAGTTTAAATCACTGGGCTTAAGAGATCTATAAAATGAAAATGCCTCTGACCTGTAAGCCCCACTTACCCAAGAGCAGAAAACTTCCTGGAATGCTGGGGCCATTGTTCTAGTAAGATACAAAGCCTCCATGTGCTCTCACTTCCGTAAACAAGCTTGGCTGCCCCAACTGCACTGCATGCTCTTGATCACACTTTGGGGAAGGTACATAGGCAGGAAATGCTACATCAAGAAATAGGCTGCTGGGCAGTGGTGGCGCATACATTTAATTCCAGCACTCAGGAGGCAGAGGCAGGCAGATTTCTGAGTTCAAGGCCAGCCTGGTCTACAGAGTGAGTTCCAGGATAGCCAGGGCTACACAGTGAAACCCTGTCTTGAAAAACCAAAAAAAAAGAAAGAAAGAAATATGCTTGTCCCTGATTGGATGAAGGCAGAAAGTGTGTAGCCTTGTAGGTTTTGCCTTTATAAGCCTCTAACTAAGGTAATTTGGGGCCATACTCTTGGAGTCCTAGGTATGAACCTGGCCAGTATTTAATAAATCTTACCTCAGATTTGGCTCAAAAAATTGTGGTAGTGGTCTTATTCTTGACTGGTGGGATTAACATTACCTCCTCAGTGCTGAGACCACAGGTGTGAGCCACCATGCTTGGTTTGTGTGGTAGTAGGAATGGATTTTAGGACGCTATGCTAGCAAGTACTCAACCAACTGATCTGTATCCCAAGCCCTTTCAGAACTTTCTTTTTATTTAGTAAGATGTATTTAGGGGGCTGGAGAGATGGCTCAGCAGTTAAGAACACCGACTGCTCTTCTAGAGGTCCTGAGTTCAATTCTCAGGAACTACATGGGGGCTCACAACCATCTGTAATGGGATCCGATGCCCTCTTCTGGTGTGTCTGAAGACAGCAACACTGTACTCATACAAATAAAATAAAAAGCTTAAAAAAAAAAAAAAAGATGTATTTATTTTCATCTTATATGTACATGCATTTTTCCTGCATGTATGTAAGTGTATTGCATCATATTTGGTAGCACGTGCCCTAAGTAACACCTGAGCCATCTTGCTGCCCTGATGTGGCTTTTGAGGGGAAAATACCTTTTAGCAGAAAAACCTTCTGTTTGTCTCATGGGTGTTGTTTAATAGGTGGGCAGATACTTTGGAGCCACAGAGGTCTGTGAGTATGGGGGAAGGGCTACTCTGTGATAAGTGGTGTTCTGCAAGCTTTGTCTTCTGGAATGCTGACTCAGTCAGAATAGGCACCTGCACCTTATTGGGATGGGGATAAGACCACAGGACCTCCCCAACGTTGGGCTTGTCCAAGGTCTCACTGAACTCCCTGGAACCCCAACTTGTGTAGCCAATTCGCCTGCAACCAGTTCTGGTTGTCTGGCCTCTTAGAACCACGTATGTGCCCACAGTGAGATCAGTTTTGCCATGGTTACAGTGCCCCTGACGAGTCTCCTCAAATTCCCTTTTAAGCCATTCTATAAGGGAAGACCAGGGTTTTATCAGGTACTGCTGCGCCCTGCAAACCGGTAAGCCAGGAAAAGCCTCACATTCTTTATCCTTCATTCAAGTCCCAGTAGAGCAAGACAGAGAACATCACTCAGTTCAAATCCCAGCTCTGACACTTTCACAAGTCCCTAAACTCTAAAAGGAGACTGGATATTCAGTGGGGTTATAAATGGGCAGCTCTAGCTTATTCCTGGCCTGTGGTAAAGGTTAGCCTATATTACATCACCACTGAGAAAAGTAATGATGGAAAACTCCAGAGGGGTCCTTACACAGCAGAGACACCTGAGAGGTTTGTGGGACGTCCTAGACACCTGGGTCTGCAATCCCAGCACTTAGGAGATGGAGGCGAGGAGCCAGGATAAGGAGTAGAAGATCACCCTCAGCTATTCAGTTATTTCCCTGCTGGCCTGGGCTACATGAAACCAAAAACACAGCCTGAGACTGTAACCTCGACAGGAATGAAGATTTGTTTTGTGTTTTGTTTTTTGTTTTTTGTTTTTTTTTCGAGACAGCGTTTCTCTGTGTAGCCCTGGCTGTCCTGGAGCTCCCTTTGTAGACCAGGCTAGCCTTGAACTCAGAAATCCGCCTGCCTCAGCCTCCCAAGTGCTGCTTTTTTTTTTTTTTTATATTTTTTTCATTATTTATTTATTTTATGTATATGAGTACACTGTAGCTGTCTTCAGACACACCATAAGAGGGCATTGGATCCCATTATAGATGGTTGTGAGCCACCACGTGGTTGCTGGGAATTGAACTCGGGACCTCTGGAAGAGCAGTCAGTGCTCTTAACTGTGGTGCCGTCTCTCCAACCCCAACTTCACACATTTCTGATATTTGTTAGCCAGTTTAGAGTGGAAGCTGGAACTGAGACAAGAAAGGGTTGGTAATGGGTGGGACCACACCTTGACCAGGACTGCTTAGTTCTGCAGACCTGTTGCCTTCTGTACAAACCCACACCCGTGTCAGGGGGCCCTGAATCTTTAATCCTCCTCCCAGAGAGGCCTTATAGAATGAACCTTCTTTTTTTCTGTTGAATTGGCCTACTGAATAGGTGACTGAGTCTAGCTTTTGAGAGCTGTTGGAGCCTGGCGTCTGAAACCACATGAAGGTTGTGAGGGATGGAAACTTTTTTTTTTTTGGAAAAAGGATCTTGTTCTGAAGTCCAAGTTCTGTGCTAGCCTTGGGGTGACCTCAAACTATCAGCAATTCTCCTGCCTCAGCCTCCCAAGTAGCTGGAAATACGTGTATGTGATTTATTAAACCGACAAAAGGCAGAACATTTTTCTTTCTTTCCTTCTTTCTTCCTTCTTTTTTTTTTTGTTGTTGTTTGTTTTGTTTTTTGTTGTTGTTGTTTGAGACAGGGTTTCTCTGTGTAGCCCTGGCTGCCCTGGAACTCACTCTGTAGACCAGGCTGGCCTCGAACTCAGAAATCCGCCTGCCTCTGCCTCCCGAGTGCTGGGATTAAAGGCGTGCGCCACCACTGCCCGGCCTTTCTTTTCTTTTAAGACAGGGTCTCATGTAGAACAGGCTCTCTCCTCAAACTTACAGAAATATGTTTGCTTGTGTGCTAACATGGGTGACAAAGATGAAACCCAGGCCAGCCTGAACTCTCCATTCATGATCCTCCTGCCTCTGCCTCTTCAGCATATCTTACACCCACCCTCAACTTTTAAGAAGATTGATTTAGCCAGATGGTGATGACACATGTCTTTAATCCCAGCACTCAGAAGGCAGAGGCAGGCAACTTTCTTCCAATTTGAGGTCAGCCTGGTCGATAGAGCAAGTTCCAAGACAGCCTGAGCTACACAGAGGTACTCTGTCTTAAAAACCAAACCAACAAACAAAAAAGATTTATTCAGTCTTTTTTAGTATTTTACATGTATAAGGATTTGTCTGCAAGAATGTATGTATACCACATGCATGCTAGTTGCCTGCAGAGACTGGAGAAGGGTTCAGTTACAGTGTTGTGAGCCACCATGTGAGTGCTGAGAACAGAATCCAGGTCTCCTGAAAAAGCAGCTAGTGTCTTAATAACACTGAGCTGTTTCTCTGGCTCCTCCTCTCAGTTTTAACCCACTGAGTTTTGTTAACACTGCCTACCAGAATGATGATGGATTTTGATTTTTTTTTTTTTTTTTTTTTTTGAGACAGGGTTTCTCTGTGTAGCCCTGGCTGTCCTGGAACTCACTCTGTAGACCAGGCTGGCCTCCAACTCAGAAATCCGCCTGCCTCTGTCTCCCAAGTGCTGGGATGGAGGTGTGTGCTACTCCTCCCAGCCTTTGATGGTTTGATCCTGTCTGGGTAACCATGCTGCAGAGACTTCATGAGTTCAACGACCCTGTCATATCCAAAAGAGAGCTTTTCACCACACTCCTCCATCTTCTGGCTCCTACACTCTTTCTCCTCCTTCCAGGATGTACCCCTAGCTGAGGCGATGGCAGTGGCGGCGATGGCAGCATTGATACAGATGATTTGTTTAGTGCTGAGCACTCAACTGTCACTATTCTCAGTACCTCAATCAGTTATGTCTCCAAATTAACTGCTGCCCATCCCCCACTTTTTTTTTCTCATTAGGACAGATTATCATAAATTCATTATCCTCCTGCCTCAGCCTTCCATGTGCTGGGAGTTGTTGCATATTTGAAGCCTAAGGTGTCACTAAGAGGGTAAAAAAGACTCCATTGTGGCCCAAGGCCACTTGGTGAGGGCCAGATGTTGACAAGAGATGTTTGTTTGTTTTGTTTTGTTTTGTTTTTTCTGAGACAGGGTTTCTCTGTGTAGCCCTGGCTGTCCTGGAACTCACTCTGTAGACCAGGCTGGCCTCAAACTCAGAAATCCGCCTGCCTCTGCCTCCTGAGTGCTGGGACAAGAGATGTTATTCTCTATAGCTATCCACCTTATTTTTTGAGACAGAGTCTCTCGCCTATTCCCCTATACTACCTGGCCAGCAAATGACAGAATCTCCTTATATCTGGGCTGTGTCTGCGACTGTGATTATGGACTAGCCATGCCTGGCTATTTTATATGTGTTGGGGATCCGACATCTTCAAGCTTGAACAAATACTGCCTTATCAAATGAGCCATTTCCCCAGCCTCCGTTACACATTTTGTTGTTGTTTTCTTTGAGACAGGGTTTCTCCGCATAGCCCTGGCTGTTCTGGAACTCACTCTGTAGACCAGACTGGACTTGAACTCAGAGATCGGCCTGCCTCTGCCTCCCAAATGATGGGACCAAAGGCGTGTGCCACCACTGACTCTTTTTAAAAGATGGAATTTCTATTTGCAGTGAAGCAGAGGAGGGGTGATCTGGGGACAAATAGTGATCCCTAAAAGAACCTGAGGAATACTCACAGGTGGTTAAGAGTAGGAACTGGGCCGTGGCTAAGCACATGGTCTATCAACTCTAGAATGTCAGCCCAGACATCTGTGTGGAAAGTGCTGGGAATATCAGGACACTGGGCCACCACTATCTGTTTTTATATTCATAAGTGTGTGCATGTGTGTGTGTGTGTGTGTTTCAAAGGACGACTTCTACCTTGTTTGAAACAAACTCTCATCCTTAATGGGAGAACCAGATTGGCTGGCCCTAGAACTTGAAAGGATTCTCCGACTTCACCTTGGGAACAACAGAATTACAGACCTGTGCTGCAGACTCTGTCTTTACAAAAGTTCTGGGGTCCAAGTCCTGTCCTTGCCCTTGGGTGGCAATTTATTTCTGCACTGGACCATAAAAATGCTCACCCATCTTACTTTTTGTTTTATGTGCATGGGTGTTTGGTCTGCATGTGTATCTATGCCATGTGTCTGGTGTCTTTGGAGACCAGAAGAGGTTATCCAACTCCTGGAGCTGCAGTTCCAGGTAGTTGTGAGCTGCCATGTGGGTGCTGGGAATTGAACCCTGGTCCTGAGGAAGAAAAGCACATACTCTTAACTGCTAAGCCATCTCTCTAGCAGCCCTCACTCAGATTTTAACAGAGGATTACAAACCTATAGTCAATGCCATAATCAGCCTGGGTTTAGTTTATCCTCCCAAATCACCAGTCTGTTCTCTCTCTCTCTCTCTCTCTCTCTCTCTCTCTCTCTCTCTCTTTGGTTTTTTGAGACAGGGTTCTTCTGTGTAGTCCTGGCTGTCCTGGGACTCACTCTGTAGACCAGGCTGGCCTTGAACTCAGAAATCCACCTGCCTCTGCCTCCCGAGTGCTGGGATTAAAGGCGTGCGCCACCACTGCCCGGCTGCCTTGGATTTTCATTGATCCTCCTTCCCCTGCCTTCTAAGAAATAGGATTACAAGAAACTGGGTACACAAACCTCCATGTTTGCCTTACTTACTCATCTTTGAGGCAGGGTCTTGACAACCTAAAATTGAAATTCTCCTGTCACAGTTTCCTGCTGGCTGGGATTACAGATGGAGAACTCTACACCTGGTTACACATGGTAATCTGTTTTTAAACTATACCGGAGAAACCAGGTGTGGTGGCACAGGCCTTTAACCTCAGCACTTGAGATGTAGAGTAGGCGGATCTCTGTGAACTTGAGGTCTACATGGTGAGCTCCAGGCCAGCCAGGGCTACACAGTGATACAGTCTCAAAAAACAACAAAAATTATATAAATATGCATGAGGTCTCTAGAGTCGATCTTTGGCACTGAAGTGAAATTAGGGAACAAAACTAAGTATAAAGATCATGGGGTCTGGGCCTACCAGATGGCTCAGAAGGTAAAGGCATTTGCCTCCAAGCCTGAAGAATTAAATTCAATCCCTGAGATCCACTTTGTGAAAGGGGTGAACACATTCTCAGATGTTGTCTTCTGATCTCTATGATCTACGTGATCCCACACCTGTGAACATACACATAAAACAAATAAATGTAATTAAATTTACTTTTAAGGAGATTCTGGTCAGGCAGTGCTGTCATATGCGTGCCTTTAATCCCTGCACACTAAGGAATCAGAGGCAGGTGGATCTCTGTGAGTTCAAGGCCAGTCTGTTCTACAGAGTGAGTGAGTTCCAGGACAGCAAGCAATATGGAGATACCCTGTTTTGGAAACGGGTTGGGGGGTGGGGGGGAGAGAAAGGGAGGGAAGGAGAAACAGAGATAGACAGAGACAGAGAGACAGAGAGACAGAGATTGATTTTCTGGACTCTGACCCACAAGGGGCCTGGACAGGCTGGTTTTTGGCATCTTCCAGCACTCATTTGAGTAGTGACTACTGCTCCCAGGGAGGGTCAACTCATTTATGGGCTTCTCCAGGCAAGTGTGATATCAGAAGTCTCAATTACTTGGGAAAAAAAAAAAACAAAAAACCGTCCTGATTGAATGGCTTGAAACTATGTCGACGTCTATTACAGCATGCTCACTGTGCCTGTTTTGTTCATTCCCCTCAGAAGCAGGCAGCCCAAAGACTAGGATTTTTTTCTGCTGAAGCACTGCAGGTGCCAAGCCCAAGGCTCTATTTAAAATGCCACTCCCATTACAAGGAAGAGGAAACCCAAGCTTCTGGAGGTCACTAGTTGAGGGGCGTTAGCAGGGACATCCCATAAACCTAATCTCTGAAGCCCAGGGTTGTAAGGGTTGGGAGGAGGGGAACTCAGGAGCCTGGGTTTGGCGGGAGCAACGACTCAACCGCCCCGCCCCGTGCGCTCCGGGGCTCTGCAATAGCCATCCTCATCTTCGCTTAAGTATCCCATATTCTTGCGTCCAAGACCCTGATGTGCAACTGGGTGCCAGGTTAGGGGTTCAGAGCCTGGAACAGCCCCACCCCAAGCTAGCTTACACTCTAGCTCCCCGTGCTTTTGCCAATAGCTACACCTGTGTCCGGCTAGTGGTTTGGCCTGAGTCAGGACACAGGCGCCATTGCTGGAGGCGGCGCATTAAGGAAACGCAGACGCCCGGTGGCCTAGGTCCGCGTCTTTGTTGGTGTTTTTTTCTTTGTTTTGTTTGGTTCGAATGAGTCTTATTCCTAACCGTGTTAGTCCGGAACTCATTAATGGAAGCCAGGCTGGCTTCGAACTCTCGGCAATCCGCCTGCCTCAGCCAAGCGCTGGGATTAAGGCTTGAGCCACTACGCTCAATAACGCATCGAGTTTGAAAAGAAAAAGAAAAAATACTCTGTGTGTATGTGTACTCTAGAGCTTCTACCCCGCCCAGTGCGAGAGCTGTAAGGGACAGTGCGGCACCCGCGTATAGGAGCGGCTCGTTAGCGGTAGCAAGAGAGAGTGTCTGACTACCAAGAAGAGGAGACATGAAGGTAAACTAAGATCCAGGAGGGTTTTTTTTTCTACACAAGGGTGACAAACACGAAGGCGGTGGCTCCGGCTACTTCCGCAGAGAAGGGCCATCACCCCCGGGCGCGGGCTGGGTTTAGCCACACCCAGATACCTGGGCAAGCTCTTGGTCCTGCCAGGGTAGCGCTGAGGGACCCGGACTCGCCGTTCCACGCCTGACGGGGGGTGGGGGGCGGTGGGTGAGTGGGCCACCATCTCTCACCCAGGCCTCTCACGATGGTCTAGGTCCCCCCCGCGGCGCACCCAGGTCAGAGGGCTCGACTTGAACCTGGCGTGCGCGCCGCAGCTCTGCCGCAAGCCATTCAGCGCACTGGCTCCCTCCAGGGAAGCTGGTCACGTGTCCGGGGTGGGGGTTGGGAGGACCGGCAGCAAGAGCCCCAGGGCTGCACGTGCCGGGCTAGATGAGGGCGGAGCTCGGGCGTCAGGAGCTGCGTTCTCGGCCCTGGGTTCCCCGCAAGGTGGCCAGGCTGCCTGCCTCCAGCCTGCCGCTGGCTGCTGGGTAACTCTCTGTCGCTGCTTGGGACTCAGAAAGGTTTAGCGCTCGGGTCGCACTCCAAAAGAACAGCATGCCCTCTGTAAATTGTTCCTGTTGTACCAAAACCTTACAGTCCGATACAAAGAGTTCCTGTCGGTGAGGAGGATTGCGACAGAGCAGTGGTTCATCTGCGGCTTTCTGTTGACTTGGATTAGGAACAATTTCGAACGTGAACCAAAGTCACGATCCTAATGCGCCCCCCGCCCCCCGCCCCCCTACACATCTCCTAGATAAACATTCAGCTCCCGGCAATCTGGTTTTGTCCATCTCCCGCCCACCCCCCACCGCTGCCCTTCCCCGGGATTGTGAAACAAATCTCTGACTGTATATTTCAGTTTACGTCCGGATGATTGCTGTGTTCTGATGTAAGTCTCATTGTTTCTTTAGAAACCATTCTTTAAAAGCTCGGTAGATTAAACAGCAAAAAAGTTGAAATAAAGATGGAGGGATAGATTTTAACTCTTTGTCGTGTACATGAACATCGTCGACAGGAATCAAGAAAGACTTAAGGAATATCAGCAAGAGATGTTCTCTGAGCCATCCGAAGGCCAGGCCGGTGCTGGAGCCGGTTGTGGACGTCAGAGCTGGTAGAACGGGGCTTAATTAAGACCACTGGCTGGAGGCTCAAAGTGACCATATTAGACTAGGGGCTGGACTGGGGTCTTGAGAAAAATGAGAGCTTTAAGGATGAAAAACTGAGCGGGTGTTTAAATCATAAAGTGAGATGAGGTCAGCCGGGAGTGAGCAGCCAGGGAGCCAGGGAGAATGTCTCCCCCCACCCCCACCCTTCGGAACTTAAATTAAAAAAAAAAAAAATTACTCGTGTGTGTGTGTGTGTGTGTGTGTGTGTGTATGTGTCCTCTCGCGCGCGCATGCTATTTGTTTATAGCTGTCCGAAGAAGTCAGAGAAGGGCTTCAGATCCCCTGGAATTACAGGAGGTTGAATTGCCCAACAAGGGTGCTGGGAACTCAGAACCCCTAAGAGAGCAGTAAATGTTTTTAAACGCTGAGCCTTCTCTCCAGCCTCTGCGTTTTTATTGTTGTTTTTGTATGTTTATTACGTTTATTTGTGTACGCGTGTGTTCCACTACAATCCCTCTAAGGTCAGAGGATATCTTTGTTTTTGAGAGAGGGGCTGGCCTGGAATTCACTAAGGAGATTCAATACCTTTCTCTTCTTCCCAGGGTGCTGGGATTAAAGGAACTGGCCACCAGGCCTGGCTTTTTGTTCTGTTCATTTTTTGAGACTTCTTTCATTAGCTGGTTCTCTCCTATGAGGTCTGTCCCAGAGAGCCAACTCAGGTGCTTTTTAGAAGCACATTCACCTGTTGAGCCAACTCCAGAGCTCTGGCCATTTTCTGTCTCTTTGTATTTATTTGTTGAGACAGGTTCTCAGGTAACAGACCTTGACCTCTTAATCTTCCTCCTATCACCTTCCTAGTGCCGAGATTACAAACTCAGCCACTATGCCTACTGGCCTGTTTGTCCCTCAGTCAGTCCCTCTGTCTGTCTGCAGGGTCTCCTGTAGCAGGGTTTACCTGGAACTAGAATTATTTAATATATAAATGTTTTCCCGACATGTATGCCTATGGACCATGTGTATGCATTGCCCTTGGAGGCCAGAAGATGACACTGGGTCTCCTGGGACTGGCATTATAGATGCTGTGGGTGCTGAGGAAATGAACCTGGCTCTTGTGTGTGTGTGTGTGTGTGTGTGTGTGTGAGAGAGAGAGAGAGAGAGAGAGAGAGAGAGAGAGAGAGAGAGAGCATCCTTCTAGGCTCTGCCCCACAGTTGCCTGGCAACAGCCAGGTATGCCTGACTCAGTATAAAAGGGGCTGCTCACCCACTCCTCATTCTCTTACTCTCTGCCCCTTCTCTTCCTGCCCATTCCCCCTCTCTGCAGGTGTTCCTGTCCAGCCTCTCCTCCCTCCCCCCCCTCTGCCTCTCTCTGTCTCTACTCCTTCCTCAACTCCTCTCCCCATGCCCTGAATAAACTCTGTTCCATACTGTATCTGTTGTATGGCTGATACCTCAGCATGGGCCCACAGAGGCAGCCCCTTTCCACCTCACCATACCATGCCTCTACAAAACATATCCTGGTTCTTTCTTTTTTTATAAAATACAACAATGTGTGTGTGTGTATGTGTGTGTGTGTGTGTGTTACATAGCCAAGATTTGCCTTGAACTACTGATCTTCCTGTGGCCACCTCTTAGATATTGGGAATCCAGTGTTTGACATGGTCTCATTAAGATTCTGTCTCCAGGGCAGTGGTAGCGCACACCTTTAATCCCAGCACTTGGGAGGCAGAGGCAGGTGGATTTCTGAAATCGAGGCCAGCCTGGTCTACAGAGTGAGTTCCAGGACAGCCAGAGAAACTCTGTCTCGAAAAACAAACAAACAAACAAACAAACAACTTCAGGAAGTCCCTAAAACAGACCAGAGGGCCTTACTCCTAAGAGTATAAAAGCAGTAAAGACTGCTGAGATCCAACCTCAGATCACCTGAGCTGCTTTCAAGAGGCACAACCTGAGCATCCTAGAAGAAACGGAGAGAGCTGCTGAGATGTCCACAACACTGGATCTTAACCTGAGGGCTGAGACTCCTTTGGGAAGGAATGTTAAAGGACCCTTTCACACAAATTCAAGATTCATAGCAGTCGAAAGATTACAAGTATGAAGTAACAATTAAATAGTTTTATGGTTGGGGTCACCACAACGTGAGGAACTGTATTAAAGGGTTGCAGCTTAGGAAGGTTGCGAGTCACTGACCTCTAAGAAACAAAGCTTTGCCTGAGGAGCTACTCAGACCCAAGCCACTGGGAAAGGACACTCTCCAAGCTGTAGAGCTGCTTGCAGGTTATCAGTGTGTCCCAGCTTTCATGAGCTGTCACCTGTGCTGAGGAGGGATTTGGTGCGGCTGTCTGAGTGTTCTCCTCTCACCTGTATTCCTGGAAATAACCCCCCAAATAAACAAAAAACCTCACCAAGTTGGACCTTGGTGGTACAAGCGCTTTATTCTACTGGTGGTTTCGTATTTGGGGTGAGTAGATCTTTGTTCATGTTCCCAGAAACAATGTTTCACAACAGCCGCCACACCCACCTGGCTCCTTCTTCTAAAACAAGGTACCATGTAACCCAAACTAGCCTTGAACTCTTAAATCCTTCTGCCTCCATCTCCAGGGTGCTAACAAGCACAACTCACTGAAAGCAGCAGCTGCTGTGGATTAAAATTCTTTTTCTTCTGGTTCTTTTCTCCCTTCGCTCCTCGTACTCCCCCTCTTCCCCCCCCCCCCCCCAGTTTTGCTGTGTATCCTTAGCAGTCCTGAAACTCACTCAACTCACTCTGTAGACCATGGTGGTCTCCAGCACACAGACTTCTGCCCACCTTTGCCTCCCTAGTGCTGGGATTAAAGGCATGTGACAGTACCACCTGCCTCTTCTTTTTGAGAGAGTGTATGTGTGTAGTTTGGGCCAGCTTCAAAATTGCTTCACAGGGCTTCTGAGATTGCTCAGCAGGTAAGGCTATTTGCTATGCAAGCTTGGGGATCTAAGTTAGATCCCCAGAAAAAGCTAAGAAAACGGATTCCACAAAGTTGTTCTTTGCACAACATCTACCCCTCCCCCACATACATACAATAATATTTATTTATTTATTTATTTTTGTTTTTTTGAGACAGGGTTTCTCTGTGTAGCCCTGGCTGTCCTGGAACTCACTCTGTAGACCAGACTGGCCTCAAACTCAGAAATCCACCTGCCTCTACCTCTCAAGTGCTGGGACTAAAGGCGTGCGCCACCACTGCCCGGCACAATAATTTTTAAAAGAATGTTTGGTTTTTATTTTTAGTTATGTGAATATGTATTTTTTTGTGGGGGGGTGCATTTTGGTGCAGATGCTCAACAGAAGCCAGAGGTATTCTCTGGAGCTGGAGTAAGAAGCAGTTGGGAGCTACTGGACATGGGTGCCGGAACCTGAACTTGGGTCCTCTGGAAGAGGACTCTTAAATAAATAAATAAATAAATAATCAATCAATCAACATATGCTGGTCCTACCAAACGTTAATACCAGGTGTGTCAATCATTGTTTTTTTTTTCTCCTTTTTTGGAGAAGAGAGAGATGAGGTTTTTGATACAGGGTGGCTGTCCTGGAACTTACAATGCACAGGCCAAGCTGACCTGGGATTTCTTGCCTCAGCATCCTCACTGCTAGAATTACAGTTGTTCAAACAAACAATATACAAGCAAACAAATAATTTGCTGGCTTTGAACTAACTCTCTTCCTGCTTCAGCCTCCTAAGTGCTAGGGTGTTACAGGCAGTACCACTATGCTGTCCTGGCTGTATCCTGTTTCTTCCTGTGGTAGCAAAACTCTGGATTTTCTGTCAAGACCTTCCTGAACTAATCCCCTCTCTTTTGCCTGACTGGTTTTCCCTAGCAGAATGACTTCCGCTTTTCAATTTACATATGCATACTCGAAGCTATTGTGTGACTAGTCTTAAGCTCCTTTGTGTGCCTTGGCCCTGCCTTCCTTTGGGGTCTCATTCATCCCCGTACCTTCTCGGCTTCATTCCTCCAACAATTCTAATTTTGAGTGCCTGTCTATCCCCAAGCGTGGGAGCAATGCAGTCAGTGACTGCCGGAGGCATGAATGGAGTGGTGAGAGGTTCTTACCTCGGTTGATGCTGGGTTGCTAGGTTACAAATTCTAGAAGAGGGGGTGTGACGTGTGTGTGTGTGTGTGTGTGTGTGTGTGTGTGTGTGTGTACAGCAACAGCATACATTTTCATGCAGGATCAGGGAAAGCAAGTGGGTAGAAATCCCATGTTTCATTTTGGCAATTTAATTGCTTTCATTTTGGTTTGGGCTTTGATTTTCCTGTGACAGGGCCTCACTATATAACTCATGGCTTTCCTCCTGTCTCAGTCTGACTTACCACACCTGGTTTTTAGTTTCACATTTCTTTGAGACTGGGTGTCTCGGATTGTAATCAGGAACCAATATGTAATCCAAATCTGACTTAAAACTTATGGCAGTCCTCCTGCCTCAGCCTCATGGGTGCTGGACAGGCCTGTGTGAGCAGCTATTCCAGGCCTTTGATTTTTCAGTGTTGAAAAAAAATAAAGCAAGGGAATCATCAGGTTCTGGTGTTCTCCTGGCCCAGTGCTACTTCCCGGAAGTTCTAACATGCTACTTCAAAGAGAGAAAACCCTTTATCATGGATGTCTTCCCAGCTCCAAACAGTTCCTGGTGCAAGGTGGTTGAAGGCAGTCTCCACTCCTGCAGGCTCTCACGGCTGGCTCCCACCATATGCCTGTAGGTTGCAGTGCTGTTTGCCTCCTTTCTGTGCCACCTTCTGGGTCCACAGCTGATAACAGGCTCCTCCTCTAGCCTGTGAGCATCCCAGGGACTGATTGTTCAGGTCCCCCAAAAACTGGAACTCCAAGGATATCTGGATATGGATGTCTAAGAGGGTTCTGTTTGGGTTTGGCTGGATTTGGATTTTTCCCCTTTCTCTTCGTTGGTGCTGGGGGCTGGCTCCAGGGTGTTGATCATACTAGACAAAAGCTTTACCATCAGATCATGCCCCAAGCCTGTAAGGTGGACTTTATTAGAGAAGATGAGTTTTCCATTATGGAGGCCTAGAAGTCTTGTGAAAAGCTGCATGGTGCTAAAAAGCCTGTGAGACCCGAATTGTGTGCTTCTGTCACCGTCCAAAAGCCTCAGGGAACCAGGGAGACCAGTAGGGTAATTCCCACTCTAAAGCTGAAGGTCCGAGAACCCCAGGGAGGAGGTTTAAGCTCTGGAGTCCTGAAGTGAGATTTTGTCCAAAGATAAGAAGGGGATTGTGTCCCAGTTCCAGGAGAGGGAACAGGGTCCTATCTTTTTGTAATCGTCTTTTTTTTTTTGTTTTCTTACCATGTTTGTTCTCTTTGGCTCCAGCTGATTGGATGATGCCACCTACGCAGAGGATAGCCTTTTCAGACCCACCCAGAAAACAGGCTTGATTATTTCTTTAGTTGTTTTTTTTTTAAAGATTTATTTATTTATTTAATGTATGTGAATTCACTGTTGCTGTCTTCAGACACACCAGAAGAGGGCATCAGATCCCATTACAGATGGTTGTGAGCCACCATGTGGTTGCTGGGAATTGAACTCAGGACCTCTGGAAGAACAGTCAGTGCTCTTACCTGCTGAGCCATCTCTCCAGCCCTTCTTTAGGTTTTGTTAATCTCATTAACTTGGTGTGAAAAAGTAACCATCTTAGGGGTGGTGAATAGTCAAGGTTAGTTTTTAGTTTTTAAATTTTGTTTATTAATCTGTATATGTGGCTTTTTTGAAACAGTCTGTTGTGTAGCCCTGGCTCTTAGCAATGCTCCTGCCTCAATGTCACAAGTGCTGGGGTTACTCAAGTGTGCCTCCGGCATGTTCCTTCAGACATATCCAGAAGGAAACAAATTGACAATGAGGTAGGTGGCCTGGAGGGAGAAAATGAGCTCAGAATCCAAGAGATGCCACAGGAGGAGAGAGTCTAGCTATCACCAGAAGGTGAGGGAAGGAAGCCATGAACATGAGTGCTGTGGTAGACGGCCAGCAACCACACCCTACAAACATGGCCACTGTGTCTGGCATTTACTCTAAAGTGCTTCTTGGGTGATGGCATCAGCAAACTCTCAGAGAGTCCTTCTGGGCATTAGTTCCTTTTTTGTTGCTGTGACAAAACCCCAGGACCAAGGCAATTTGTAGAAGAAAGAGTTCACTTGGGCTTACAGTTCCACAGGGTTAGAATCCATGATGGAGGTGTCAACACGTGTCAGCAGGACCGGGGAATTTAAGGGCCTGTATTTTGGACTGTGATGATAAAGCAGAAAGAGCTAACTTGAAATGGTATGATTCTTTAAATTCCCAATGCCTGCCCTAGAGACACACTTCCTCCATTAAAGCCGTACCTCCTAAACCTCCCCAGTGGCCACCAACTGAGGATAAGACTAATGGGGACATCACATTCATAGCACCAGAGCTACCGTGCCTCCTCTGTTAGGACTTCCCTCTGGAAGTCTGTACTTGTCTGACAGGATGGAGGAATAACTGAAAGAACTGAGACTGTCTGAGCTTCCGAAACAATCACGTGACCATCTTTGTGTTTGTGATTGAACTCAGTGCTTCTCATGTGCTGGACAAGGAGTTTGTCACTGAGCTTTAGGTGTAAACCCCACCTTTACCCTTCTTTAAAGAAAAAAAGAAATAAAACTGAAGCTGTAGTGGCTCATGCCTTTAATCCCAGGTCTCTGGAGGCAAAGGCAGATGGGTCTCTGTGAGTTTGAGGCTCAGCCTGGTCTACAAAGTGAGTTACAGGATAGTCAAGTCTACACAGAGAAACCCTATCTCGAAAAACCAAGACAAACCAAACCAATAATAATAATTAAAGGCACCGGGCAGTGGTGGCACACACTTTTAATCCCAGCACTTGGGAAGCAGAGGCAGGCGGATTTCTGAGATCGAGGCCAGCCTGGTCTACAGAGTGAGTTCTAGGACAGCCAGGACTACACAGAGAAACCCTGTCTCGAAAAACAAACAAACAAACAAACAAAAAATAATAATTAAAGGCAAAAAGATATACCCATGAGTGTTTGCCTGAATGATATATGAATATATATACACACACACATACATTTATATACACCATATGTATGCAGTGCCCATGTGGGGTATGTGTGTATATATGTGTGTGTGTGTGCACCATATGTATGTAGTGCCCATCTATGTGTGTATATACACACACACATACATATATATACACACACATATATACTATATGTATGCAGTGTCCATGTATGTATATATGTATGTATGTATATATATATACACATATATATGCACCATATGTATACAGTGTTCATGTATGTGTGTGTGTGTGTGTGTGTGTGTGTATATATATATGCCATATGTATGCAGTGCCCATGAAGGCCAGAAAAGAGCATCTTTGCTGCCTAGATTTATGTCAACTTGACACAAGCTAAAGTCATCAGAGAGGAAGGAAAGTCAGTTGAGAAAACAGCTCTCTAAGACTGGGCTGTAGGACATTTTCTTAGTGAGTGAGTGAGTGATGTGGGATGGTCTTGCCCATTGGGGTTGGTGCCATCCCTGGGCTAGTGGACCTGGGTGCTATAAGAAAGCAGGCTGAGCAAGTCATGGGGAGCAAGCCAGTAAGCAGCACCCCTCCATGGCCTCTGCATCAGCTCCTGCCTCCAGGTTCCTGCCCTGACGTGGAAGTGTTAGCCAAATAAATCCTTTCTTCCCCAACTTGCTTTTTGGTCATCATGTTCTATCACAGCAATAGAAACCCCCAGCATCAAAATCCATGGTAATGGAATTTAAGATGCTGGGAACCAAATCTGGTTCCTCAACTACAAACCATATTCCCAGTCTCCTCTCACTCCTCCTCCCCACTTTTTGTGAGACAGGATCTCACTATGTAGCAGCCATAGTTGGCTTATAACTCATTTTGTAGACCATGCTGGTCTCGAACTCACAGGGATCTGCCAGCCTCTGCTTCCCAAGTGCTGGGATTAAAGGCCCGTGCTATGACCTTCAGGCTCTTGTTAAATTTTGTTTGTTTTTTAAGAAAAAGAATTCAGTGGCACAGAATTTTCAAAAAACACCAAATAGCGCCCTCAGACTCCTTGTCATTGATGCAGCCTAGACATCTGGTTGCTTGGCAACCACATTTGTTAGAGACAAAACCTCAGAACCACAGCAAAGGAAAAGCTGAAACCTGTGCCATGTTAGGGGTTTACCTAGTAAAAGAAAGCTCTGGGTCTCTCTTTCTGAGAGGATGCCAGCGATCTCCAAGACCCAACTGGCAGGGTCACTCCTTAGGACAGGGTGTGGGGAACCTACTGGAATTTTGTCAGGTAGGACTGCCTTCTGCTAAAGTGAAGTTGGAATGCTATGTGGGCCTGAACTGTCACAACAACCAGGATTCTTACCCTAGTTTCAAATCTAAGGCGTATTACATTCTTTTTTTGTTGTTATTGCTGTTGGTTTTTTGTTTGTTTTTTTCTAGACCGAACTTTCTCTGTGTAGTTCTGGCTGTTCTGGAACTCGCTCTGTAGACCAGGCTGGCCTAGAACTCAGAGATCCACCTGCCTCTGCCTCTTAGAATGCTGGGTCTAAAGGTGCGCACAGTAACACGTTTAAGGAGTCGTTGCATGTTGCATTCTGGGAGAATATTGCCAGATACCTCAGACTCATTTTGAGTTTAATTTTGAATTACTTTTGGGTGGTTTCGTTGTGGGTTCAGACGCCTTTTGCTTTGGCTATATTTTTCACCCAAAATGAGTTACATGATTGTCTTAGTCAGGGTTTCTATTCCTGCACAAAACATCACTACCAAGAAGCAAGTTGGGGAGGAAACGGTTTATTCAGCTTACACTTCCAATTGCTGTTCATCACCAAAGGAAGTCAGGACTGGAACTCAAGCAGGTCAGGAAGCAGGAGCTGATGCAGAGGCCATGGAGGGATGTTACTTACTGGTTTGCTTCCCCTGGCTTGCTCAGCTTGCTTTCTTATAGAACCCAAGACTACCAGCCCAGGGATGGCACCACCCACAAGGGGCCTTCCCATCCTTTATCACTAGTTGAGAAAATGCCTTACAGATGGATCTCATGGAGGCATTTCCTCACCTGAAGTTCCTTTCTCTGTGATAACTCCAGCTTGTGTCAAGTTGACACACAAAACCAGCCAGTATAACCCCATGTGGTTTCACAGTCTACAGTTTGAAAAGCTGGTCTCAGCCATGTGGTAGTGGCCTGAGCCTTTCATCTCAGCACAGGGAAGGCAGAGGCAGGTGGATCTCTGTGAGTTAGAGGCCAGACTGGTCTACGAATCAAGTTTAGGACAGTCAGAGCTTGCTACATGTCTCGAAACACACAAACAAACAAAAGCAAAGTGCACTGCCCTTGTAGAGTACCCAAGTTTGTTTCCAACACCCATGTTGGACAGTTCTCAGCCAGGCTCTCTACTCCAGCTTCAGAGGGAATTCTATACCTCTTTGTGGCTTCCTTGGGCACCTGTAACCATGAGTAAGAATAATAAAAATAATATTTTTAAAAGAAGTGGGGGTGTAGAGAAGGCTCAGTCATTAAGAGCACTTGGTGCTTTTATAGGCCAGAATCAGTTTCCAGCTCCCATATCAGGCAGCACACAACGGCCAGTAATTCAAATTCCAGGGGCTCCACTGCACATTTCTGGCCTCCATATGTGTGTTTATTATGCATGGCTGAATAGAGAGCCAGGGTTACTGCATATAGCTGCACAAGGAGACAATTTAGCTACTCTTGGTTGGAGCAGTCTCTGCAGGGGAGCAGACTTTAGGACTGTCCTGGCTGGTTCTGTGTGTCAACTTGACACAAGCTAGAGTCGGCACAGAGAAAGGAGTCTCAGCTGAGGAAATGCCTCTGTGAGATACAGCTGTAGGCATTTTCTCAATTAGTGACCAAGGGGGGAGGGGCCAGCCTATTGTGGGCAGTGCCATCCCTGGGTGATAGTCTTGGGTTCTATAAGATAGCAGGCTGAGCAAGCCAGGGTAAGCAAGCCATTATTCAGCACCCCTCCATGGGCTCAGAGTCAGCTTCTGTCTTCAGGTTCCAGCCCTGCTTGAATTCCTGTCCTGACTTCTTTCTTTTTCTTTTCTTTTCTTTTTTTTTTTTTTGGTTTTTCCAGACAGGGTTTCTCTGTGTAGCCCTGGCTGTCCTGGAACTCACTCTGTAGACAAGGCTGGCCTTGAACTCAGAAATCCACCTGCCTCTGCCTCCCAAGAGCTGGGATTAAACATGCATCACCACTGCCCGGCTCTGACTTCTTTCAGTGATGAACTATGGTAAGTCCAATAAACCCTTTCCTTCCCAACTTGCTTTTTGGTCATGGTGTTTTGTCACAGCAATAGAAACCCTAAGACAAGCTGGGCGGTGGTGGCGCACACCTTTAATCCCAGCACTCGGGAGGCAGAGGCAGGCAGATTTCTGAGTTCGAGGCCAGCCAGGTCTACAGAGTGAGTTCCAGGACAGCCAGGGCTACACAGAGAAACCCTGT
>JADRCH010000174.1:3148466-3205373 GCA_019843965.1 Rhynchomys soricoides
AAAAAAAAAAAAAAAAAAAAAAAAAAAAAGTAAAAAAAAAAAAAGAAGCCCTAAGACAAGGAAATAAACATGGGGGAGGGGAAGAAAGCTATGCTGGACATTTTCTGTACACACTGAACATTCACACTCAGACCAGAGGAAGGCTTTGCACACTTGGGGTCCCTCTGAGTCTCATCTGGGAAATGCTTTGCCAATCCCCTGGATCAGAGGCACTAGGGTCCTTGACACGCCCACATCAACAGTTCTCATTCACTCAGAATTCACTCACTCCTAGCAAAAGAGGAGAGAGCAAGTTTCTTTTATTAAAGAGTTTACATAATAACTATTATTAATTTCCTTGCTTATTTTGTGACAGGAGCTCACTATGTAAATCAGGCTATTCCTAAGTATGAAGAAGTTTTTTTTGCATTACTATAGTTTTATTTGTTTTTGCTGTTGTTGTTGGTGGTGGTGGTGGTGGTTTTTTTTTTTTTTTTGAGACAGGATCATCTACCTGGAGCAGATTAGTTGTGGTACAACATATAGAAAATGTAAAAGTAAGTGGGGTATTATATTGCATGCCTATGATCCCAACACTTAGCATGTAGAGGCAAGAGAAATGAGTTCAAGGCCAGCCTGAGCTACCTGAGATCCTGTCACAAACAAACCAACAAACAAAAGGACTGAGAGGATGGCTTCAGTACAGGCACAAGTTCAGACCCCAGCACCCACCTCAAATGCCAGTATTGGTGGAAGTGGAGACAGCCTTGCCTAACCAGCAAGTTCCAGGTTCAGTGAGAGACTCTGCCTCAAAAGGTAAGGTAGAGGGCATGAAGGGTGGTATCTGAAATCTAACCCTGGTCTCTGCAGGTTTATACATAACACACACACAAAGTTAGAAGAGGAAAATTCATGGTAAGTTGTATTTGTTTCTTTTCTAGTTTTGTGATGAAGCACCACAACCATGGCAGTTTATAGGTAGGATTGATTTGTATTTAAAATTCTCGAGTCCATGCTAGCAGTGGGGATCACCTTTAGAACCAGCAGCAACAAAGCAGAGAACTGGGAAAGGCAGGTGAGCTTAAATCCTTACCAGAGTTACTTTTCTATTTGTGATAAGGCACTAAGCCAACACATAGACAAGTTTATTTGGGGCTTACAGTCTCAGAGGGTTAGTTCAAATACACTATTATCATGATGGTGAGCATGGCTGCAGATAGGCTTACATGGTGACTGCAGAGTAGCTGAAAGATCACATCTTAATCCATAAACAAGCACAAGGAAGATGAAGATAATTGGGAATGGAGTGGGCTTTTGAAACCTCAAAGCTCTTTCCTAGTGAGCTACTCCCTCCTGCAACAAAGCCACACCTCCAATCCTTCCCAAACAGTTTCGCCAATGGAGAAGAGGCAAGTTTTCCATTCCAGGCTCCTATAGGCTTGTGGCAAACGCATTTAGTCCAACTTTGAAAGTTTTTATAGCCTTTTAGTCTCAACATAATTTAAAATCCAAAGGCTCTTTGAAGACTCAAGGTAATATCTTAGTTGTAACCCCTGGGTTTGTTGTTGTTGTTGTTTTAAGTGAAAATCACATTATTTTCAACATACAGTGGTACAGAATATAGATTACCATTCAACAAGGGAGGAAAGGGGATTTAGTGAGGAAAGACTGGTCCAAAGCAAGACTGAAACTCAGCAGGACATACTCCAAATCTTATAGCCCATGTCTGCTGTAAAGGGGTGTAGATGGCGGCTTAGCTTCATGACTCTAAAGCTGGAACCCTATGGCCAACCTTACCAAGTTTGGCTGCCCACTTGGTGTGGAACAAGGCCTTGAATAATATTTGCATAAACTTTATTTTGTTGTTGCTTTTTTAGGAGCAGCAAAAGCTTTTTTCTTTCCACCTTGCAGGACTGGCAATGTGGGGGGTTCCCCCTCCCCAGGGTATCAACCCCCTCATTGCACTTCACACGAGGCCTCTCCTTATCTCTGTCAACACAGGCCTTGTCTCCAACATTACATTTCCTGGTGCCCTTTTTCTTCTCAAACTGCTCATTTTGTTTTGTTTTTGCCCCACTTGCTCTTTCTCATTGTAGACCTGCAAAAGAGTGATCACTTTTAATAACTACACTACAAAGTCAATATTAGGCTGTCTTGAAATCTCCTCTGCTAAGGAAAATAATCCGGTACTTTTCAGTTTAGCCTGAGGGAGATCCTTAAGACAAGGGGAGAAAGTAGCCACATTTTTTGCCAAAACACCACAAAATTTTAGCTCAGTTGAGACTGTGGTTCCCCTCTGAAACATCCTGAGCTTGGCCTCCATGACCCACTTTACTCTCAGCATCCAAGTTCAAACTAGACTGGCCTATTGAGTCACATTTATAACATTCGAGAGTTTTCCTAGCCCAGATTCTCAAAGCCTTCTATTTCTCCAAAAATCTTCCAGCCTAGTCAGGCCTGACATGGTAATAGCCCAATTCCTGGTACCAACTTCTATCTTAGTCATTCTTCTATTGTTGTGATAAAACACCATGACCATGGCAACTTACAGAGGAAATGTGTATTTTGGGTTTACGGTTTCAGAGGGTAAATTCATGACCATCATGGTTGAGAACAAAGCAGCAGTCAGGCATTCATGGCACTGAAGCAGTAAAGAGCACACATCTTAACCCACAAGCACAAGGCAGAGCTAGCTAACTGAGAATGGCATGTGTTTTAGAAACCTTAAAGTCCACCCCTGCTGGGCAGTGGTGGCGCATGCCTTTAATCCCAGCACTTGGGAGGCAGAGGCAAGTGGATTTCTGAGTTCAAGACCAGCTTGGTCTACAGAGTGAGTTCCAGGACAGCCAGGGCTACACAGAGAAACCCTGTCTGGAAAAATCAAAAAAAAAAAAAAAGTCCACCCTCAATGACAGAGCTCCTGTAACAAGGTCACACCTCCTAATCCTTCCCAAAGAGTTCCACTAACTGAGGACCAAATGTTCAAATATATAAGCCTAAGGAGGCCATTCTTATTCAAACAACCACAACCTCAAAGCCAACTCCCAATGGCATATTTTCTCTAGTAATACCACATCTAAAAAGCCTCTCCCAAACAGTGCCACCCAATGGGGACAAAGTTCTTACATTCCAGAGTCTTTGGGGGACATTTCCATCCAAACTATCACGGAAGCCCAACATACATGCACTAAATGACCAGTGACTTCACTGTCTCCTAAAATGTACTTGTCCAAGATATATCCTGCTGTGCCAGACTCAGGCACTCCCATCTCATAGGAGTTGCTTACCTGGACACCCAAGTCTTTGATGGATTTCATCTGTGCATTTGGGGGATGAATCTCTATGATGTCACACAATCAACGTTCCTCTTGCCAGTGGTCATTTTACAATTCCAGTAGAGGCAGACTGTTACTTTCCCCCCAGTTTGGCGTATACTCAGTGCACACAGCAGGCCTCCCAGGGGACATAGTCTGGTTCCTGATTCTGCCACCACAACGGTCTGAAGCTTTTCGTCAGTTTCTCTGCAAGCTCCTTTTCCTTTAGACTGGTAAAAAAAAAAAAAAAAAGTATTTGCTAGCTGGATGGTGATGGTGCACAACTTTAATCCAGTACTGGGGAGGCAGAGGCAAGTGGATCTCTGAATTGAAGGCCAGCCTGGTCCACAGAGCAAGTTTCAGGACAGTCAGGGCTACACAAAGAAACCTGATTTGAAAAACCCAAAGAAGAAGAAGGAGCAGGAGGAGCAAAAGAAGAGAAAGATGAGGAAGAAGAAGAACAAGAAGAACGAGTAGCAGCAGCAGCAGCAGCAGCAGCAGCAGGAGCAGCAACCCTCAAAGCTACATTATTGGGATCCAAACAGTAAGACACAGAGAGAGGTGACTGCAGGTTTATCTGACAATTGTTGGTGGCATCTCAGTCCTGAGGACAGTTCTGGTATACTGGTAGAGGGGACTCTGTTGTCATGGTGAAATGTGATGGTTAGTGTTGACAGGATCCAGAATCACTGGGGAGATGGGCCTCTGGGTGTTCCTGTCCAAGATTACATTAATTTATGTGTGAAGACCCATCTTGACTATGGGCTAGACTACAACCTGGGCACTGTGGACTGCATCCATGAAGATGGGGAAGGAAGCAGCTGTATGCATTGATCTCTGACTGATGACAAAACATGGCTAGCCGCCTCAAGGACCTGCTGCCTTAACATTCCTGCCATGATGGCCTGCATCCTGAACTATGAGCTCAAACCAATGCCCACTTTCCCTTCGGGTAATATTGCAAGAGTATTTTATCACAACAACAGGAAGAGAAACTAAGACAAGAGGCATGGTGGTAGAGTATTGACCCTGTGGGGTAGTCCCAGGATGTTGGGGGGAGGTGGTGATGGTCCGCCGGCTCTGACCTGTCAGCTGGAATGTTTGAGTTTTTTCTGTTGAATGGAAACAGTACGCCACAGTAAGTCCCTGTGAAGGCGTCTGGTTTTATTTCTGAGATGAGGGTCTTGTTATGTAACCCAGGCATGGCCCTGGACCCATGGTTCTCCATCCCTAGCCTCTCAAGTGCTGAGAGGACTGGCCTGTGTCACACTACACATCTCTCTGTGTATAGCTCTAGCTAGCCTGAAGCTGGTAGACCAGGATGGTCTTGTATAATCCTTCTCCTTCTGCCTTCTGAGTTCAGAGAATACAGGCTTGGCCTACCACTCTCAACAGCACTTTCTTCTTCTTCCCCACCCCTCCTTACATACGTGCATGCGTATGCATGTTCTCATGGATGTGTATGCATACATGTGTGTGCATGCATTTGGAGGCTACAGTTTCATGCTTGGTATCTTCCTCAATCATTCTCTACTTTATTTACTGGTAAAGAAAGTATTTGGCGAACTTCTTTGAAGCTACTTATTGGGATCCAGACAGTAAGACACACACACAGAGAGTATATCGTGACTCCAGATTGTTATGGCAGTATCTCAGTTGGTCTCTCTCTCTCTCTCTCTCTTTGGAAGGGTCTCTCACTGCACCAGGAGTACACCTAGTCAGCTTGCCCCCCCCCCCCAACTTTGTTTCTGCCACTTAATATCTAAGACTGCACGTTGTCTACCATGCCTGGGACCCCAGTCTTCACACTTGCCTTGTTTGTACTTGTTGTCTATGTAGCTGTGCCCTCAGCCTCTGCACTGACTTCTTACAGTGATTCTGAGAAGTACATTACGCTAAGAAGTGCCTATTGGCTTAGTGGTGTTTAGTCTTTGTTTAGTCTTTGTTGGGAGGTCAGGGACAGAACAGATTGTAGATGAGAACATGTTCTGTCATTGTGCTCCATCCCCAAGCCCAGATGAAACTCTTCTTCTGCAGGAAATTCAGTGATACAGTTCTCTGTACTGAGAATTGTGGTTTCTTTAAAAAACAAACAAACAAACAAACAACAACAACAAAAAACCCACTGGAGAGATAGCTCAGTGGTTAAGAGCACTGACTGCTCTTCCAGAGGTCCTGAATTCAATTCCCAGCAACCACATGGTAGCTCCCAACCATCTGTAATGGGATCCAATGCTTCTTCTGGTGTGTCTGAAGACAGCGACAGTGTACTCATATAAATAAAAATTTTAATATCTTTTAAAAAAAATTTAAAAACACATATAGGAATATATATATATAATTGGTTTTTTGAGACCAATTCTCTGTGTAGTCCTGGCTGTCCTGGAACTCACTCTGTAGACCAGGCTGGCCTCGAACTCAGAAATCTGCCTGTCTCTGCCTCCCAAGTACTGAGATTAAAGGCGTGTGCCACCACTACCCCCGGCTAGGAATATATTTTTATTTTAATCCCAGGTATGGGACATAGGGCTGCTTCAGATGATACACAGTAGCTGACTATGATTTGTCTCATGCAGGTGTGTTATTTATTGACAGATGCAGATAGTTTCTGCAATTGTGTGATGTTTGGAATACTCGGGACTTTTCAGAGGGTGTATAAATGTTAGGGCTCCAAGCGACGGGGTAGGCTGTTGGTTGTTTCTGGTTGCTTTTGGTCATGGTTGGTTGCGGTTCATCAAGTGGTCATGCACAAAGAAAACAGAAGAAGAAATTAAGAGCTCTAGACCCCCAATCAGCAGGAAACACAGTAACAACAACGTCACCATTCCACTCTTTCCTTTTAATCTCCTATCTAGAGTTAGGGACTGAAAGAGTAGGAAAGGGGGGAAGGTGGGGGAAGAACCTACAAAGAAGCCAAAGATCAGCTACAGTCCTCCATCCCTAATTCTAAATTATGGATGAATGGGAAGGAAGTGGGGCCGGTGACTGTGGAATGCAGGGCACAGCACAGCCCTTACCATCTCAGCAAATGTGTTTGTGATGACCTGCATGCAATTCAATAAGAGGAGACCTGCTGATGTCACTTTATTGAATGAACTGGTAGACTCTCACCTAAGAGTCCAACTAGTCCTTCCTGCGCTTGCTGAGCGGCTGTGTGTAATTCTACTCCAGCTGCACATAAGCTCAGAAGGTGCCAGAGAAATGGTGGGAAATAGCTCAGCAGGTGAGGATGCTTGCCATCAAGTTTGATAACCTAGGGTTTTTTTTTTTTTTTTTTTTGAGACAGGGTTTCTCTGTAGCCCTGGCTGTCCTGGAACTCACTCTGTAGACCAGGCTGGCCTCGAACTCAGAAATCCACCTGCCTCTGCCTCCCAAGTGCTGGAATTAAAGGCGTGCGCCACCACTGCCCGGCTGATAATCTAGGTTTGATCCCCAGAATCTACATGGAGGAAAAAGAGAACTGACTCCCAAAAGTTGTCTTCTGATCTCAACTCATGGGCCCTAATGTACACACATATACATACATGCAAGCATGCGCACGCACACACACACACACACACACATATATAAATGTACTTTTTCCAATATGAAGATGCTGAAACACAGATGAGGTAGAATGTCGACTGTCAGAAGCTTATCTAGGAAAGGCTATGGCAAGCCAGTGAGTTTTCTGGAGATGGTCCACTATTTTGGATGGCTGCAATGGGTGTGCTCTGAAATGCAAGGTCCTCAGAGACTTAATTCCAGGAATGCCTCACTGCTGTTATGCCTTTCCTGTCACTATTGCATAACTTAATGATTCCTGGGCATCAGCCCACCCTATTGGGCATATCTCCTGCAGAATCAATATGAAGATGTACTTTCATGCAGTAATGCTGTGTAGACAAATTAATGGTTTCATAATTTCTGATAAGGATTTTATAGAATTCTTAAAATTAATATAAGTAATCTCAAGCCCCCTATAGAATAAAAGCTGCAAATAGAGCTCTGTAAACCTTCATGTGTCACAGGCTAATGGCACTAAGAAAAGAAAGCAGGCTTGAAACAAATTTATGATCAAGGAAAATATTCCTTCTAGGTTAGGAATGAGGCCACTATCTGGTAACTAACGGTCATAAATGGGGAATGGGCAATTGATTGTAGGTGCAAGGACAGAAAATAAATGATGGAATAGTTTATCTATACAACACTTTAAAATAATAAGACAAGGCAGTTGATTTGTCTCTTGACAAAACTGTGCTAACTTATGATATAAAAATTATTGCTTTTCCAGGACAGCCAGGGCTACACAGAGAAACCCTGTCTCAGGGGAAAAAAAAAAAGAAAAAAGACAAAAGAAAAAAAATTATTGCTTTAAACTTATAATGAACTTGTGGAGCTTGTAACTGATAATGAATATTTAATTAGGTACTAGTCTTAATGGAAAGATATGTAAAAAATTCTGCTGTAACTCCTTAAGTCTTATCAATCTGCAACATGAACTACTGTCTTAAACTTACTATGAACTTATGAATATAAAAGTGCTTAGAAACCATGTGATCAATTAACCTGAGAAAGCATAAAAACTAAGAACAACAATAAAGTGGTAGTGCAGGCTTCCTCAGCTTCATCCGGTATGCATGTTGTCTATGTGTGTCTTTCTTCCTTCCTGCCTTTCTTTTCTTTTCTCTCTGGCTTAGGAAGAGTTAATCAATTCTAAGCCTCTCACTTGGCCAGCCAGAGGCCTGAGTCAAAGAAAAACCGCAGCCAGGTAACTAAGTTTCTTTCCACTGTTCCCATCAGCTTTTGGCTCCACATAGCCAGAAAGAGCTAAACTACCAGAAGCCAGTAGCTATTTGGCCTCAGAATAACAAGAGAGAGTTAAAAGGTCTAAAGTCAGCAGATTTTGGCCCTGATCATCAGACTCCAGACTCCTTCCTGGTCTGCCTCAGTTTACCTGTGATGTCAAGCTGGTCCTTGACAGTTGACTAAAGGGAGCATTCCATCTGTGCAGCTTTTGAGTGTTCATGCCATGCATGCAGGAGTGGGACTTCGCAGTTGTTTTAGGGTCACCTACACTCCTGTAAGTTGTCACCCATGCAAATGTAAGTAAGCTCAGTGAAGTCACTGGCCCACTAAGCTTGACTTACATGGAGTAACTGCTTTCAGCTGTCATTGATGCCCTATCTAGCATGATTAGATGTTTGTTTACTGCCCTAGAAAGTTTTTTCAATAGTGGTCTATTATTACATATGTGACGCACATTCCCTTCAGAGGGTAATATCATATGCCATAAGGAAAGAGTTTTAATTACAATGACTGAATATTTATAAATATCTCAAGGATATTTCTTTGATAATAAGGTACAGCATAGTTCATAATATCTGTGTAAGCATGCATCTATCTATCTATCTATCTATCTATGTTTGAGGCAGTATGTTACTATGGAGCTCTGGCTGGTCTGAAGCTAGGATAAGTAAACCAAGCTGGGCTACTCCCTGAGATCTGCCTTTCTCTGCTTCCCAAGTGCTTAAAGGCACAGGCCACTATGCCCTAACTATTTAAGGTAGCCATGGTTTGTTGGTACAGTGGTTTACACATACCCTAACCCTAATTCCAGCATTTTAGAGATGGGGGCAGGAAGATCAGGCATTAAAAACCATCTTTGGCTGGGCTAGAGAGAGATGATGACTCAGTGGGTTAAGGCAATTGCCACCAAGCATGACAGCCTGAATTCAACCCCAGAGTCCACGTGATGAAAGGGAAGAACCTCTACCTTTCAAAAAAGAAACCCATCTTTTGCAAGTTCAAAGCCAGCATGAGCTACATAGTAAGAATCAAATGAAAGGCCAGCACCCTGAAGATAGAGGCAAGTGGATCTCTGAGTTCAAGGCCAGCCTAGATTAGGATAGCCAGAACTATCTAGGGAGATCCTTTCCTAGAACAAAACAAGAAAAATAAAGTTAACCAAATTAAAAACAATAACAACAACGTAATTATAGGAGAGAGAAGTAGTGGTTTATGCCTGTACCCTGCCCCCTAGTATGGAGGCTAAAGCAAGAGAAACATAGGTTCAAGGCTAGCCTGGGCACAATAAAAAGCAAATCGCCCTGGGGATGAAGTATTTGTCCAGTATGTGTAAAGCATGAAGTTCAAACATCATTATACATGCACAGAAATTGAAGAGTTTTCTAATCAAAATTATACAATATTAGTAGATAAAAGCTACTGATTAGAGATGGTTAATTATGTGACACCATTTCTTCTACCTCAGCAGAATGGTAAGCAGCCATTGCAGATGAGACTGAGACAATGTTGCATCATGAATTGCTACTCCTTAGGATGGTATGTGGAAGGGCAGAACAGAAGATTCCAGCCTTTCCTGTGATCATTCCACCCAATGCCTGGTACCCAGGAGATAAGAGATGGTAGGCACTCTTTTTAATTAATTGTATAGAACATGCTATAAATCATACATATGTGTATCCATATTTCTATATTCTACTTCTTATTTTGGGTTTCTAAAAGAGGGCCTTATATACCCCAAGCTGGCCTTGCATTTCTGACCATCCAGCCTTTTACTTATTTGTTTATTTATTTATCATTTATTTACTTTATCGTTTTTCAAGATAAGGTTTCTTTGTAGCCCTGGCTGTCCTAGAATGTACTCTATAGACCAGGCTGGCCTCGAACTCACAGCGATCCACCTGCCTCTACCTCTTGAGTGCCAGGATTAAGGCATGCACCAGAACTCCTGCCTAATTAAAACATTTATATGTATTCATTTCATGTATGGTTTTGCCTTTATGTATGTCTGTGCACTACATGCCTGCCTGGATCCTAATGAGGGTGCTTCAATCCACAGAACTATAGACTCTTGATAGAGCAGGAAGTTCTCATAACCACTGTCCCATCTCTCCAGCCCCTATTTTTTTTTTATTATTTAAAAATTTGAGGGCTAAGCCAAATGGTTGGTGGCACAAGCCTTTAAACCCAGCACTCTGGAGGCAGAGGCAAGCGGATTTCTGAGTTCGAGGCCAGCCTGGTCTACAGAGTGAGTTCCAGGACAGCCAGGGCTACACAGAGAAACCCTGTCTCGGGAAGGGGTGGGTGGGTGGGGAAGTGCTGTCATTACCAACCTTTCAGTGTGAATCAAACAGGAGCAAAATAAATGGCCTGGAACCCACTCTCTTCAGATAAAAGAAAAATTCAGCCTCCTGGTATCCTGGAGGGAATGTACCCTGGGGCGGCGGCCTTTCCAATTCATCCTGGCTCCAGTTTCCCTGTCGGTTGAAGAGTGCTGGCTTCCGCAGGCCAACATGCTGGGCTCCCAGCTCCGGCTCCAGGCTCCAGGCTCGGGCTCCCAGCTCAAAGCTCAAAGCATGTGTTTTGAGCATTAGTGGAGTCTTTCTGATTAGTTGCTTCCGGTTCACACTAGCTTTCTCAGGAGGGTCAGGCAAATGGACGTAGGAGAGGGCTTGCTGGTCTCCTTGTCCACAATGAGTGACGTGGTTGCAGACACCCCCCTGCCATCTTTTAGCACAGCGCTATGGTGCTCTGTTGTGCAGGCGAAAGACCCTGGGTTATTGAAGAAATCATTTTCACAACAAAGATTCAAAGCCCAAAGCGAAGCCATGAAGGCAATGGGTAATATTGGTAGGGGAGGTTCCCTGGTCCAGAGCCTAGGCTTGTTCCCTGTCCCCACCCCAAAGAGCAGTGCTGAGTGGATCCTGCTGCTGTCATTAGTGATTTATGACCCAGCTGTTGGCCTTGAATCACCTGCTGCTCAAGGTTCCCTCAGTGCCTAGTGTGTGGAGGGGGATAAAGGGGGGTGGGGGTGGGGGGCGATTATATTGCTAGTACCATGTTCCTCCTATCTTCACCCCAGACAGGGTTTCTCTGTATAGTCCTGGCTGTCCTGGAACTCACTTTGTACACCAGACTGGTTCCTCAGAAATCCGCCTGCCTCTGCCTCCCGAGTGCTGGGATTAAAGGCGTGCGCCACCACTGCCCAGCTTTTTCCCCTTACTCTTTGAGACAAGCTTTTGTGTAACCAAGGCTGGCCTGAAATTCAGTATCTAACCCAGCGTGACCTTGAACTTCTGATCCTCCCGCCTTTACCCTCTTGCCACCGGCTGAAATGATTGTCCCATACCACTGCTGGCTTGGAACTCACCTATAGCCATCTGCAGGCCGGAGAGAACGTGAACTGATTATCTTGCCTCAGCATGTCTGGTGGCTATGATTACAAACCTGTCCCACCAGCTTCAGCTTCATATTTGTCCTGCTTCCGCACCTCTCTCTCTCCCCCTCCCCCTCTGTCTGTGTGTGTTTGTGATAACCAGCACAATTTTATTTTTCATAGTAATATGTCATTTTATACTTCTACCACTCACTGATGAGAATCCCGTCTTCCCTGGATCTCCAACACTTATTATTGTCTGTTTACAAAAATATTTATTTCATTGTTTGGGTGGATGAGTAGGTGTGGGTGCCGGTGGGAGCCCACAGACGTTCACCAGGCCACTTGGAGGTGGAGTTACAGTGGTTGTGAGCTACCCGGTGAAGATGCAGGGGACCAGCCCCGGGTCTCTTAACCACTTAGTCACCTCTGCACGCTCCTCTTTAGTTTTCGTTGTTGTTTGTTTTTTGAGGCAGGGTTTCACTATGTCGCCCTGACTAGCTTAGAACTCCCTATATAGCCCAGTCTGGCTTCGAATTCACAGAGATGTATCAGCCTCTACCTTCCAGGTGCTGATATTAAAGGTGCTCGCCACTTTGCCGGGCTCGTGTTTAGATTTTATTTTGTTTGATGGATATGAGCATTTTCCTGCATGTATGATTGTGTACCATGTGCATGCCTGGTGCTCTTGCAGGGCAGAGGAAGGCATCTGATACCCTGGAATTAGAGTTACAGATGGTCCTCAGTTGACATAATGGGTGCTGAAAATCAACCCTGGGTCTTCTGGAGCAGCAGTCAGTGCTCTTGACTGCCAGCCCCCATATTTAGTCTTTTGATGAAATCTGTGTCCTTCTTCTCTGACCTGGAACTCAGGAGTTTTCTTTCCAAGCGTTGGTACTGAGTCAACAGTACTTATTTGTTGATTTTGAGACAGGGCTTTCTGTAGCCCGAGATAGCCTCAGCCTTACTATCTAGCCGAGGATGACTGTGAAATCCTGACCCTCAGGCCTCTGCTGGGATCATAGACATGTGCTCTATGCCCAGATCCTTATTTATTTTTTAAATTGTGTGTGTGTGTGTGTGTGTGTGTGTGTGTGTGTGTGTGTAGAAGGTATAGCTTACTTGTGTGTGTTCATGATGTGGAGGCCAGGGTGGACTTCAGGTTTCTTCTGTCGCTCTCTCTATTTTTTTTTTTTTTTTTTTTAAATCTTTTCGAGACAGGGTTTCTCTGTGTAGCCCTGGCTGTCCTGGAACTCACTCTGTAGACCAGGCTGGCCTCGAACTCAGAAATCCACCTGCCTCTGCCTCCCAAGTGCTGGGATTAAAGGTGTGCGCCACCACTGCCTGGCTGTTCTCTATTTTTTTGACATAGCATCTCTCACTGAATCTAGAACAGTGGTTCATGACTCCTTTGGGGTTCAATTGACCCTTTCACAGGGGCTGCCTAAGACCATCTGAAAAAACAGTTCTTTATTTACATTATGATTCCCAATAGTAGCAATATTATAGTTATGAAGTAGCAACAAGAATAATTTTATAGTTGATTGTCACCACAACACAAGGAGCTGTATGAAGGGTCGCAGTTTTGGGAAGGTTGAGATCCACTAATATAGAGTTCATAGTTTCAGCTACAGTGGCTACCCAGTGAGCCTCAGAATCTGCTTGTCTTTGTGACCCCAGTATTGGGATTACAGACACATGTTGCCTTGCTGGCTTTTGTGTAGTAGATCTGAGTTGAGGTCCTTAACATTTGCATAGACAGCAAGCACATTCCACAGTGAGCCATCTCCTGGTTCTGTTAGGATTCTTTTCCTTTGAGACAGAGTTGCACTGGGGAGCTGAGACGGACCTAGAACGTTCTGAAGTGGCTCAACCTGGCATTAAACTTATGGTGCTGTTTCCTCAGCTTCCCAAAGGAATAGTGTGACAGGGGTGTGTGTGTGTGTGTGTGTGTGTGTGTGTGTGTGTGTGTGTGTGTCGGGGCTTCCCCTTACAGATCTTGTCACTGTATCAAAACCACCCAAATAATCCAATGCAATCCCATCTGACATCTTTAATTACATTTACAAAATCCCCTTGGCGATATATGTATATTGGGTTAGGCTGCTATATAGCCTAGGCTTGTTAGAAGTAAATGCTTCTGCAAGGCATTCCAAGGGCTGGAATTACAGACATGTACCATCTGCCTCTCAGGACATAGAAATCTTTTAGGAGTCCTTATTCCAACATATGTCAGTAGTGTATTGATATTAATTATCTCAACGCTGGATAGAGTTTTTCTATGTTAATGTATCAGTGATACAATGGTGAGGATATTGGAGGGTATCTCCTGAGGCCTGCACCTGTGGGAGGTGATTTTGTTTTTATTGTTGTTAATTTTTTTGTTTGTTTTGTTTTGAGATAGGTTCTCTCAATATAGCCCTGGTTGATCTGGAGTTCCTTATGTAGACCAGACTGGGCTCTAACTCTCAGATATCCGTCTGCCTCTGCCTTCTGCATGCTAGGATTAAAGGCCTGTGCAACCATGCCCAACCCAGATTATTTGATTCTTGAGACGGAATCTCAGTGTGTGACCCAAACTAGCTTCAAATCTGTGGCAATCCACTTGCCTCAGCCCGATGAATTCTGGGATTATAGAATGAACCACTCAGCTACATTCCCTTTTCTGAAAAGCCCTCACTGTCAAATATAGTGGTGTATTGCTGGGCACGTGGGTACATGCCTTTATCCAAGTACTAGGGAGGCAGAGATGAACAGATCTCTCTGAATTCAGGGCTAGCCTTGTCTACTTGTCTACACAGGGACTTTCAGGACAAAGGCTACACAGAGACACTCTGTCTCAAAAACCTACATACATAACTACACCTACATATGTACATATGTATATATGTGTATATGTATATATATGTAATATATATGGTGTGAGAAGATTTCTTTCCTGTGATAGGTGGTTAGCCTGCCAATGACCCAAAGCACCCCCGTCTTTCAATGTGCCTCTTTGCCTAACACTTGAACTACGACGGTCTTCTTCACATTGAGTGGCTAGTTGGGAAAGACTGTGAGGTCAAGCTCCTATCAATGGGATGAGACAGTTTCCTCTTGCCCTATAATAAAAACTAAGTGAAACCAAGTGGTGCACATCTTTAATCCCAGCACTCAGGGAAGTAGAGGCAGGTGCATCTCTGTGAGTTCCAGGCCAGCCAGGGCCATACAACGATACCTTGTCTCAAAACTAACTAACTAACTAACTAACTAACTAACTAACTAACTAAGTGAAACTGTTGCACAGCCTTGTGCCTGATGGGCAGGAATGGGTAATCACACCCTTTTTTCAGAAAAGAAATTGCCTTACCAGGTTACTTTCTGGTGTTTCCTTGTACAACACTGAGAATCATCTTTTCCAACAGTGGCAAAAACCTTGATAGTCCCAGTACTTGAGAGGTTAAGGATCATGAGTTGAAGGGGAGCCTAAGCTACTCAGGGACATCCTTCTAAACAAACAAACAAACAAACAGAAAAACCCAAACAAACCAATAAACCAGTCATGGTGGTACACAGCCTCTATCTTCCCAGGAGCTGGAATTCCTAGAATCCCTGACTAGTGCAAGGAATCCCAGGTCTTCAGAATGTACGTTTCCTGGAACTGCTTCCATATAGGTTTGGATCAAAGGCTAGGTGACATTACTGGGAACCAGCCACTTTTCTCAGTTCTCCACTCCATCTGGCTCCATTCCTGGATTCCTACACTATGATTTCTCACTGGAACCAGCAAATTAAAGACTTAAAATCGAAATTTCCCTGCTCTAAGTAACCAGAGTCACATTGTGAACTGCCTTGGGTTACTGTGTTTAAAAGTACTGTGGTAGCACAGGCCTATATTCCTAACATGTAAGAGGCTCATACAGAAGGGTCCGGAGTTTGAAATCAAGCTAAGCATGGTGCTCATGCCTTTATTCACAGCAGCTGGAAACCTTAGGCAGGATTGCCATGAGTTTCAGAATCGATCACTTGGGCTTAGTGAGACCCTGTCTCAAAAACAAAAAAAGAGAGGGGCTGGAAAGAAGGCGCAGGGGTTGAATTATTTGCTATGCAAACTTGAGGACTAGAAGCTGGGCTCCCCAGAACCCAGAAATGCCACCAGAACCCAGAAGTGCCACAAATGCTGGGCATGGTTAGTGGCTTAACTGTAACTTCACTTAACTGTAAGTTTTTTGGGGGGTGGGGGGGAGCGGAGAGGGTCTCACCATGTAGTGTAGGCTAGCCTTCCAGTCACCACAACCTGCCTCCTCCTGTCTTCCAAGTGCTGGGGTTAACTGTGCTGCATGCCTGGCTCTGTTTTCTTCCTTCACACACGAATCCACAGCCTCAGATTGAGCCCCTCATTATCCCCAAGCTCGTCCTTCCCATTCCTTATGCTGCCTCTGGGCTTCCCATGCTCTTCTGCCCCTAGGTTCCCATCACTAATGGGTCATCTCTTAAGGAAACTGTCCCTGCTTGTTTTGTTAGACTCCTCTCTATGCTGTGCTTCCTAAGTACCCTGTGCCCAATGTGCTGTCTTTTCTCATTACTATCATGTATGTGCACCATGGATGTGGAGGAGGGGTGTCAGCCATTGCATGATGTGTGCATGTGTGGAGGAGGGGTGTCAGCCATTGCATGATGTATGCATGTGAGGAGGGCAGGGAACCCTGTTTTTGTAGAGACAATTCTCTCATTTCACCTTGAAGTGGTTTTGGGGATTGAACTCAGGTCTTCAGGCTTGCATGGGATCTTA
This sequence comes from Rhynchomys soricoides, assembly GCA_019843965.1. Lineage (NCBI taxonomy): Eukaryota > Metazoa > Chordata > Mammalia > Rodentia > Muridae > Rhynchomys > Rhynchomys soricoides. The sequence continues at coordinate 3,164,695 of JADRCH010000174.1, forward strand.
GTTAAGTTTCTATTGCTGTGAGGAAGACCATGTCCAAGAACAATCTGTGGAGGGAAAGAGTTGATTTCATCTCACAGCTTATAGTCCTTCATGAGGGAAGTCAGGGCAGGAAGTCAGAGCAGGACCTGGAGGTAGGAGCAGAAATGAAGCCCATGGAGGAGCTTGCTTATTGACTTGATCCTCCTGGTTTGCTCTTTGTGTTTCCTTCCTTCCTTCCTATTTTAGTTTAGTTTCTTTCAGCCAGAGTTCCTCTGTGTAGCTGTGACTGTCCAGTAAACCAGGCGGGCCTCGAACACAGAAATCCACCTGCCTCTGCCTCCGGAGTGCTGGGATTAAAAATTTGAACCTCTATGCCAAGCCAGTTTGTTTTCTTATACAACTCAGGCCCCCCTACCATGGCCTGGACCCTGCTACATCAAAAATTAATCTAGGAAAAACAAAACATTCCCGAAAGCTTGCCTAAGGCCTTTCTTAGGGAGACATTTTCTCAGTTAACCTTTCTTTCCCAGATCACTCTAGCTGGGGTCAAGTAGACAAAATACTAGGAAGCACTTAGGGCTAGTGCTTTACCCGCTGAGAAATCTTGCCAGTCCCTCCGTGCTTCTCTGCAGCACTGGCTCACTAGGATCTCTCTAATCCTGGCCACTAAGTCTCATGAGGTCAGGGAAAGGGTCTGGTTTGTCTCTGTGCTCCTGGGCTTTGCCTGTGTTCCTTTATAGCTGTGGTGAGATGCCTGACACCCGGAAAGAAACAAAGACTGACTTTTGCCTTCTGGTTTCATTCCACTGTGGTGGGGGGAGTGTTGTAAAGCTGAACAGGTCACATAATTGGTACTGGGAGGTGGGGACGGGGGGGGGGGGGGGGGGAAGGAAAGGAGAAAGGAATTAAATGGCAGAGGGCAGGGGAGGAGGGAAGGGAGGATGGGGAGGAGGGAGGAGGATAATTGCTTCATCTTGTGTCATCCAGGGATGGTGCTGCTCACGTTCTGGGTGAGTCCTCCCCGCCTTAGGTTTACCCTCTCTGGACTTTTGGTCACAGACACATCCAAAGGTGTGTTTTATTATTTGTTTGTTTGTTTTTGTTTTTTTGAGACAGGGTTTCTCTGTGTAGCCCCGGAACTCATTCTGTAGACCAGGCTGGCCTCGAACTCAGAGATCTGCCTGTCTCTGCCTCCCGAGTGCTGGGATTAAAGAGGTGTGTTTTATTAACCATCTCTTAGCCATGATCCAATCAATTCAAGCTGAGGATGACTATTAATTAGCAAGGTAGACCCTGGCACATAATGTTTGGTGGTACCTGGCACACCAGAATGCAAACATTGATTTTCTTTCCTTTCCCTCCCTCCTCCGTCCTCCCTCCCTCCGTCCTTCCTTCTCTCCCTTCCTTTTTTATTGATCTCACTATATGGTCCTGGCTGGCTTGGAAACCTTCATGTAGACCAGGCTTGCCTCTAATTCATTGAGATGGAGAGATCCCATTCTCTCTGCCTCTGGAGCCCTGGGGTTAAAGAAACTCAAAGTCATATTCAAGCCCTGGGGTTTATCACTATCTGGCTTTCCAAAGGAAGCTTGTAGATTGTTGCTGGCATTATATCTCTTACAAGCAGTAGTTCATTCTGAAAGCCACCTGATTAAAAAACTATCTAAGGGCCAGGCAATTCTAACACATGTTTTTAATCCCAGCACCCTGGAGTCAGAAGCAGGTGGCTTTCTGTGAGTTCTAGGCTAGCCTGGTCTACTGAGCAAGTTCCAGCATAGCCAGGGCAGTTACCCAAAGAGACCCTGTGTAGAAAAAAAAACAAACCAAACCAACAACCAAACTAAATCAAAGCAAAATAAAACAAACAAACAAACAGAAACCAAAACCCCAAACCTATTTTAGTTTCCCTTTCCTCTTAGTTTCTCAGACTTTGGTTTCATTCTTTGATTTCAGGCACGGTGGTTATGCTAATGATGTACCAATCACATTTCTCCACTCAGAATATTCTCTCCAGCTCCCCTCTCTCTCTCCCTCCCGTGCACCCTGCAGTATTTTATGGTACTTAATCATTTGGACATCTGGCAGAGACTTTATATACTCAAATGCTCGTATTCCCTTTCAAACTTTTTTTTCTTTCTTAGCTTTTCTCTTGATTAACAACATTTGGATGGGGGATGGCTCAGCAGAAAGAGTGCTTGCCCCAAAAGCTTGAGGACCAGTTCAGATCCCCAGAACCATGAAAACACCAAGACACAGCTGTTTGTAATCCTAGTACTGGGAAAGTAGAGATGAAATCCCCAGAGCAAGCCGCCTAGGTAGGCTAGCTGCACCCTCAAGCTCTGGACTCAGTGGAAAGACTTTCCTTCAGTGAAGAAGGCGGAGAGTATTCAGTGAAGGCACCTGATGTCAGTTGGGGCCACGCCATGATCCAGAACACACATGTGCCCACACATTTACAAACATGCATGCAACACATACACCTTTAAAAAAAGAAAAGAAAGCCGGGCAGTGGTGGCGCACGCCTTTAATCCCAGCACTCGGTAGGCAGAGGCAGGTGGATTTCTGAGTTCGAGGCCAGCCTGGTCTACAGAGTGAGTTCCAGGACAGCCAGGGCTATACAGAGAAACCCTGTCTTGAAAAAACAACAACAAAATAAAAAAAAGAAAGAAAGAAAAAAAACCCACAACAAAACAAAAACAAACAAACAAAAACACATACACCCTGCACACACAAACACATGAACACTAAGATCATCAACTGTTAAGATACTCAGATTTGACACCTGGATGTCACCTAGGACATCTTAGGCAATGGGTTAAAAGCCTGAACTTGGCAGTTAGACAAATGGCTTTAAATATTATTTCTAAGAAAATAAATATTCTGGGTGGTGGCACACACCTTTAATCTCAGCATTTGAGAGGCAGACTTAGAGGTCAGCCTGGTCTACAGAATGAGTTCCAGGATAGCCAGTGCTACACAGAAAAATCCTGTCTAGAAAAAACAACAGAGCCAGGCAGTGGTGGCGCACCCCTTTAATCCCAGCACTTGAGGGGCAGAGGCAGGCAGATTTCTGAGTTCGAGGCCAGCCTGGTCTACAGAGTGAGTTCCAGGACAGCCAGGGCTACACAGAAAAACCCTGTCTCGAAAAAAACAAACAAACAAACAAAAAAACAAAAAGAAAAGAAAAAAACAACAAAAAATACTTTCTGCTATATATCACAAGCAAGTCCTTAACCTCTTTGGCTTTGTTATGTTTTATATCACATTTATTTGTTTGTTTGTTTGTTTTTGTGTCAAGGTCTCACGATGTAGCCTTTGCTAGCCTGGAACTAATTCTGTGGCAGACTGGCCTTGAACTCACAGAAATCAACCTGTCACTTCCTTCCCAGTGTTGGAATAAAAGTATGTTCCACTATGCCTGGCTTGCTTGCCTGGTATTGTTTTGTGACAGGGTTTCTCTATGTAGCCCTGACTGTCCTGAAACTGGCTGTGTACACAGGCTGACTTCAAGCTCACAGAGCTTCTCTTATATGTGTCTTCCAAGTGTTGGGATTATGCCCAACTATGTCTTTTGTTTTTAAAAGTTTTTTATTTTACTCTTTTTTTTTTTTTAATGTCTATGTGTTTGTTACACAGTGGTTGACAAGGTTAAAAGGATAGCTACAAATTCAAGAGAAATTCTCATGTTACTACAGAGTCATTCTGGTATAAGCAGGTGGTACAAGCATGTGGATGTGGTGCTGGACATAGCCCTCTGAAGTTGGTGTTGCCATCAAAACTTGGCCTGCTGGAGTCTCCAGGCTTAGGCCTCAATTTGTGAGGTGAGCAAAAAGCTGTACCATTGATGCCCTGAGAAGGTGGCAGCCCCGTGATGTTTCTTCTGGTGGCCTCACCGTCCAATCTATGGCCCTCTGGCATCCATAAACATTTGAAAATGTCTTACAAGCTCCCAGATGATGCTTGGTTCAGGAGTCACAACAGGGTGCTGTTACCTCAGTGATCTCCTACTTGAGAGCACCGTGTTACAGATTCTTCTTGAAAGCTGAGGTGCTGCCTAGTATACATGGCAGAGATCAGCTGGCAACACCAAGACCTGGGTATAGCATCTCCTGTCATTAACCAGTGCAGCTTCCAGAAGACACTGCATCGCTACAGGAGCAAGAAGGAAGAGGAGGGCAGGGAAACTCCGGAGTTTGGAGTGGGCAGAAGAACCCTGTAATCTTGGAGCACATCTTTTTTGTAGGGTCCTTTCCTTGTACTCACACTGACCAGGGCATAGGCAGCCTGTGGTCACCTTTGAAAGCAGGGTCTATTTATTTACTTAGGGACCAGGTCTCACTATGTAGCCCAGGGATAGCCTGGAACTCACTATGTGGAACAGGCTGGCTTCATACTCACAGAGATCTACCTGCCTCTGCCTCCCAAGTGCTGAGGTTAGAAAGTGTGATCATGCCTGGAAGGTTTGGTTTGTCTTGGTTCTTTCTTTCTTTCTTTCTTTCTTTCTTTCTTTCTTCTTTGTCTTTTTTTTTTTGTTTTGTTTTGTTTTTGTTTTTTCGAGACAGGGTTTCTCTATATAGCCCTGGCTGTCCTGGAACTCACTCTGTAGACCAGGCTGGCCTCGAACTCAGAAATCCACCTGCCTCTGCTTCCTGAGTGCTGGGATTAAAGGCGTGCACCACCACAGCCCTGTTCTTTGTCTTGTTTTTTTTTGAGACAGGGTTTCTATGTGTAGCCCTGGCTGTCCTGGAGCTATCTGGGTAGACCATGATTGGCCTGCCTGTCTCTGCCTCCTGAGTGCTGGGATTAACAGTGTGTGTACTTCACGGCTGCCTGGCTCCTATTTTTTGCTTTTTAAAAAGATTTATTATATTTGGCACTAGAAAAAATGACTCAGAGGTGGTCTTAGTTGCTGTTCTGTTGCTGTGCAGAGACACCATGACCACAGCAATTCTTATAAAGAGAAACATTTAATTGGGACTGACCGGTAGTTTTTAGAGATTTAGTACATTATCGTGGTAGGAAGCAGGGTAACCTGCAGGCGGACATAGTACTGGGGAAATAGCTTGAGCGCTCTATACCTGGATCCACAGGTAGCAAGACGAGAGACTTTAAACATGGGAACCCCAAAGCCTCCTCCCCCATGACATACTTACTCCAGTAAGGCCACAACAAGGTCTTACCTAACCATAGTCAAGTAATGTCTCTCCCTGAGGACCAAGCATTCAAATACATGAGCCAACAGAGGCCATTCCTATTCAAACCACCAGTGGAGGTTAACAATTGCTGCCTTTTCAGAAGACCTGACTTTAGAGCCCAGCCCCACGTGGCAACTCACAACTGTCTGTAACTCCTGTTCTAGGGAATCTGTTGCTTTTTTCTGGCCACTGTGGGCCCTAGTCACTCAAGTTTTGCACACACACACACACAAAATTGATATACATAAAATAAAAACAATCTTTTGACAAAATACTTTGTTTTATTTATGTGTGTATATGTCTGTGTGTGTGCACGCAAGTGCCCAAAGGTCAGAAGGGAAGTGTATGAAGATCATTTGAAGCTAGAGTCACAGGTGCTGACTGCCATATGTGAGTTCTGGGATTCAGCTCCACCAGTAGGTCAGTAATTCTCTTAACCACTGTGCCATCTTCCTAGTCATCCCCATGTTAAAAATCATTTATTTATTTAATTAAGTGTGTGTGTGTATGTGTGTGTGTGTGTGTGTGTGAGAGAGAGAGAGAGAGAGAGAGAGAGAGAGAGAGAGAGAGAAAAAATTGTAAAATGTGTAAAGGTATGTAATTCAGGAGGGCTGGCATGGTGCGAGGCTGGAGGTCAGAGGACAACTGTGAGCCTGTTCCCTCTACCACCCTGGGTCCTGAGGCTTAGTGTCAGGTACCTTCATCCACTGAGCTATCTCTTCCTTCCTCTTGTAGGTTTTCCACATTTCTCTTCCTCCCACAAGGCTACACCTTCTAATCCCATCAAGTAGTACCATCACTAAGGACCAAGCATTCAAATATGGAGGCCCTCCCATTCAAACCACCACAGACAATGAACACAGAGGTTGCAGAGCTTTTATTCACAGACTGTGATGCATACTCAGGAGGCAGAGGCAGGCAGATCTGTGAGTTTGAGTCCAGCATGGTCTACAGAGCAAGTTCCAGGACAGCCAGGGCTAAGAGGAAAAATCCTGTCTCAGTAAACAAGCAAAACCCAAAACAAAACAAAAACACCTTTTTTACATTTATTTATTTATTTATTTATTTACTTATTTATTGGGGGGAGGGCAGCCATACCAGAATGGGTATGTCATGACTGTGAAGAGTAAATTCTCTCCCTCCACATGTGGATTCCAGTTACTGAACAGTTACGCCAAATCATCAGCCTTGGTGTGTGAACAGTCTCACTGTTCTTTATGATAAAACTGCTTCTTCTCTTCTTCCTCTTCCTCTTCTCTTTCCCCTCCTCCTCCTCTCCTCCTTTCTTCCTTCTTGTTTTTTTTTTTTGGGGGGGGGGCCCGCAGAGTTTCTCTGCGTAGTCCTGGCTGTCCTGAAACTCTGTAGATCAGGCTGGCCTCATACTCAAGAGATCCCCCTGCCTCTGTCTCCCAAGCGCTAGGAATGAAAGTGTGTACCACTATTGCCCTGCTATGCAGAAGCTTCTTAACTGTTTTTTTCCCCCTTGAGACAGAATATTACTCTGTAGCACAAGCTGCCCCAGAAGTCACTACATAGCACGGACTCCTTTAAAACTGACCACAACCCTCCTGTGTGCCTCCCACTGGATGGAATTACAGGCATGCAGCACCACGCCCAGCTTGTCTTGTCTTTTCGATTTTTTTCTCCAAATTATACCTGATTTCTTGCACGGCTTCTAAACAAGCTCGTGTCTACTTCCGGCTGCATAGAATTTCTTTCAGTTCCTCAAATGGACTTTGGTCGGTTCCCTCTAAAAATGTTGTTTCCTCTACTGGAGCTTCTCTTCCTTTAAAACCACTTCCACTGGTTGGTTCTTTCTCTCTCTTTCTCTTTCTGGTGCTAATCTGTTCCCAAGACCTCTCCAAGTAAATCTTAGGCCTCAGGCTGGAGAGATGGTTAAGTTCAAATCCCAGCAACCACATGGTGGCTCACAACTATCCATAATGAGATATGACACCCTCTTCTGGTGTGTCTAAAGACAGCTACAGTGTACTTACACATAATAATAAATAAGTCTTTAGGCCAGAGTGAGCAGAGGTCCTGAGTTCAATGCCCAGCAACCACATGGTGGCTCACAACCATCTGTACAGCTACAGTGTACCCATATACATAAAATGAATAAATAAATCTTTTAAAAAAATCTTAGGCCTTCTGCCCACCTATAAGACCATTGGATGTCCCTGCTACCTGTGTCTTTGTGTTTCCAGTTACAGTGCATATAACACACAGGTGCTTTGCTAGATTCACTGTGTGTCTCCATATATACATGTTTTCTGTTTAGTACTTTCAGACCTTAGCACTGGCCTGGTCTATATTAAGAATTCAGCCAGGCTGTGGTGGCACACGCCTTCAAACCCAGCAACTGGGAAGCAGAAGCCGTCTGATCTCTGAGTTTGAAGCCAGCCTGGCGTACAGATCAAGTTCTAAGACAGCCAGAACTGCACAGAGAAACCCTGTCTCCAACTCCTCCTCCAAAATAAAAAATTAAAAATAAAGAATTCAATATGTTTATTTTAGATTCATTTATTTTATTTTCTGTGTATGAATGTTTTGCCTGTGTGTATGGCTGTGCATCATATGTGTACCCAGTGCCTAAGGAAGTTAGAAGAGAGTGTTGGGACTCCATGGCACTGGCTGGAGTCACGGCTGTGAGCTGCTGGCAACTGAACCTGGGGCCTCTGTAAGAGCGGCCAGTGTACTTAATGCTGAGCCATCTCTCCAACCCCGGTATTCTTTTTCTGTCTGCCTATTTTCTCTTTTTGTGGTGCTGAGGCTTGAACTAAGATCTTGTACACACTGACCAATACTCTACCACTGGGTTGTAGTATCAGTCCAGTCCTCCCTACCCATAGCGTATATCTCGGGAGATCTTCTTCTTCTTCTATAATTAATTTGTATGTAATAATAATGCTGCTGGGTGGAAACAGGTAGACCTTCCTGCTACCTAGCCAACCAGTCTGACCAATCAGTGTCTTCCAGGCCAGTGAGAATCTTTCTCTCTCATAAAAGACAGCAGAGGAAGACACCTGATGTAGACCTCTGGCTTTCTGCATGAGCAAGTCTAAGCAAGCATACTTGCACACATTCATACACACAAACACATCCACTCTTTCTCACTGCCCTTCAAGCCAAGCAACTACCATCTTGGAGAAGTCAGATTCACCCCCTTGCAAAAGATCCAGCTGGGCCTGTTGGCGGTTGACACCCCCAATGGAGGGGAAGAAGGTTATGAGACCCTCACCTGAGCATTCAGCTCCTCCCTACCGTACATTATTTGGAACTGTGCCGTAACTGAACTTGGCATCAGGGTAGGGCTAGAGTATGAGGTCTGGGGAAGACTAAAGAAAATTTCATCTAAGCCGGGCAGTGGTGGTGCATGCCTTTAATCCTAGCACTCGGGAGGCAGAAGCAGGCAGATTTCTGAGTTCGAGGCCAGCCTGGTCTACAAAGTGAGTTCCAGGACAGCCAGGACTACACAGAGAAATTCTGTCTCAAAAAACCAAAAAAAAAAAAAAAAAAAAAAAAAAAAAAAAAAAAAAAAAAAAAAAAGAAAGAAAAGAAAAGAAAGAAAAGAAAAGAAAACAAGAAAAGGCCCTCATCCCTTCATCCCTTCTAGGCAATGGCTTTTCAGGTATAGCCCTCTGGGGAAGAGGCACCGACACTCCTGTAAGCAACCTTTCTGTAGGGAAGCCCAATAAACTCATTCGTTTTCCAGAATGAACTTTGGTTGAATTATGTCTTGGTTTGTCATTGGGACCTTAAGAGAAGGGGTAGTTGTTTCTACCTTGCTTATGCCCCTGGGAAGGAATGTTAGCAACACACACACACCAAAAACAAAACACAAACAAAAAGCAATAATAAACTAATCTCTTGGTTTTGTTTCTATAAGTTTTTGTTTTGGGTTTTGGTTTTTTCAAGATAGGGTAGCCCTGGCAGTCCTGGAACTTGCTCTGTAGACCAGACTTGCCTTGAACTCAGTGATCTGCCTGCCTCGGCCGCCCAGATGCTTAGTTTAAAGGCATGTATCACCACACTAAGAACAAGGTCCCCTTTGATCATCCTTGAACCTGTCCTCCTATGATGCTACAGTTTGGATAAGAAACTTATTTGTTGAATATTTGGTTTCCTAATGCCAGGTTTAGAGAACTCATAATTAGATACTACATACTGGGAGGTAATGGGAAGGTAATGGGGGTTAGAGGAAGTTGGTTCCTCAGAGAACGGTTTTGAAGGGTCCAATTTATTAAATCTCTCCCTTTTCTTTCAGCTTCCTGGCTGGCAGTGATGGTGCACATCTTTAATCTTAGCACTCAGGAAGCAGATGCAGGCGGATTTCTGAGTTCGAGGACAGCCTGGTCTACAGAGTGAGTTCCAGGATAGCCAGGGCTACACAGAGAAACCCTGTCTCAAACAAACAAACAAACAAACAACAAACAAGACACCCCCGCCCCCACTCAAGAAAAGAACAAACCAAAACAAATGCTGGGTATGGGACCGAGGCTGTGACCAGAGACAGAGCACTTGCCCAGAAGTTCAAGGCCCTAGGTTGTTTAGGAAGCACTAACACCTACAATCCCAGGTGAGAGAGATTCAGGAAGGAGGGTAGGAAGTTCAAGGTCATCCTTGGCGTATATCAGGTTAGAGGCTAAAATTAAGAAATTTGACAATACCAGGCTTCATCGAATGTCACATGCCTTTAATTCCAGCTCTTGGGAGAAGTCATCTCTGTGAGTTTTTGGCCAGCCTGGTCTCTATGGTAAGTTCTAGGACAGTGAGGGCTACATATTGCAGTCAGGGCTACAAGAGATAAACACACACACACACACACACACACACACACACACACACACACGACAAATGAGTAACAACAACAAAAACTAAAAACACAACAAAAGCAGCAGTTCTTGCTTTCTGGAGTGGTTAAAATTAAGGAATTTGACAATACCAGGCTGGATGTGATGTCATGCATCTTAGGTCCCAGCACTCCCAAGAAAGAGGCAAATAGATCTCTCTCAGTTTGAGGACAGCCTATATAGTCTACAAGGATGGTCCAGGATAGCCAGAGCTACATAATAGAGACTCTATCTAAAGGGAAAAAACAGGAAAAAAAGAAAGGAAGAAAGGAAGGAAAGAAAGAAAGGAAGAAATTTGATAATAGAAACTCATGGGCCATTTTCTGTGGTTTAAATTCATAAGTACTCAGAAATTTGATCTTATCTAGGAAAATAAAAGATAGTGGTGCCCTGTAGCTGACCAAATCCACCCCTAACATATGTTATCCTTAAGTCATGTAAATATGTGTTCAAATTTATATGGTGGTACTGGGGATGGAACCTTGGGCCAAGGTATTGTTCGTGCTAAGCGTATTCTTTGCCATCAAGCTGGTCAGCTTCCCCCAGAGTTAGAAGTAAGGTGTCAGCTAGCTCTGTGTGCATGCATGGGAGGGAACAGCTGAGTTTGTACTGCACTGGGGTATATGAGTAACAATGCTTGCTTGCTTAGCTTAGCCCAGGGTGGAAAGATCAGACGATAGCCTCAGGTACCTGTCCTCCTTTCTACTTGCTTGAGGCAGAATCTCTTTGTGGTTTCTAGCTGTGTAGCCCTTGCTCCCAGTTTTTGGTTTGTTGTTGTGTTAGAGATTTGTTTATTTATTTAATGTATTTAAGTATTCTATCTGCATGTATGTCTACACATCAGAAGAAGGAATCGGATCCCATGGGATATGTCTAAAACTACAGTTATGGATGGTTGTCAGCTGCTGTGTGGGTGCTGGGAATTGAACTTAGGACCTTTAGACGAGAATCAAGTGCTCTTAACCACCGACCCATCTCTTCAGTCTATTTGTTGTTGGTTTGCTTTTTTTTTTTAATTTATTTTTATTTCTGTTTATGTGTGTCTGTCCGTCTTGTCTGTCTGTCTGTGCAGGGGATGAGGTGGGGGTGGGGTAGTATGGACTTGCAGAAGACAGAAGAGGGCTTTAATTTTGTCCAAGGCCTAATATGGTTCCTGGGAAAGTCAAGTCTTCATCACTGAGTCAACATCCAGCTACCTGTATGGTTTTGTTTTTTGTTTTTTTTTTTTTGAGACAGGCTCTTGTGAATTCCAGGATAGACTGGAATTTGGTATGGAGGTAATGGTAACACCACTACACAGTTAGTGTCCTGCTGGGTAAGTACTCCATAAACCCAGCTACATTCAGAGCTCTAAGACAAGATAGGATCCTTCTTTGTATCCCAGGCTAACCTGGAGCTCTACATGGTCTGGGCTAGCTTCAAACGTGCATTAAACCTCCAATCCCAGCCTCACAAGTGTTGAAATTATGGATGTGTACTCTATGCCCAGTCTGTCAGATCTTCATAGAAAGCTGAACCAGGACAAGGCACAATTGAATGGAGGATCAATAGTGGGTGGCACACTCATGCCTTTAAACCCAGGACTCAGGAAGCCGAGACAGGCAGAGGCCACCATGCTCTATACAGTGGCTTTCAGGCCCACCAAAGATACATCATGAGACCCTGTCTTAAAAGTAGAATGGGTGAGAGGTACTGGGCAGAGAGATGAATCAGCAGTTAAGAATCAGTGTGTTCTTGCCGAGGGCTGGTGTTGCTTTCCCAGCAACCATGTTTGGTGGCTCATAAAGGCTCTGACTCCAGCTTCAGGAGATTTGATACCTCTGGTCTTTGTGTGCACCTATATTCATGAGCACACACAAAAACAGGAACACACACACTTAAAAAAAAATTTGGATGAAGCCTGGTGATAGTAGTGCACACCTTTAATCCTAGCCCTCAGGAAGCAGAGGCAGGTGGATCTTTTGAGTTTTAGGCCAGCCTGGTCTACAAAGTGATCTCCAGGATAGCCAGGGACACACAGAGAAACCCTATGTTGAAAACCAAACCAAAAAAACAAAAAGGATGTAAATGTTCATCCTTACTTGTTTTGAAATTGCTGTTTTAAAAATGTTAGATTACATCCATTCATTTATTTTTGTGTGTCTATGTGTGTGCCTGGTGGGTATGCATTTGTGCAAGCCAGAGTCAGTTCTCTCCTACCATCTGGGTCCCAGGAACTAAGATGGTAAGGCTTGAACCATCTCTACCCCCTCCCCTCTCTCTTTCTATACAGAATTTTGCTCAGTAGCCCAAGCTGATCTAGAACTGTGAATCCCAGGCTTGACTGGAACTAATATTCCTGCCTTGCCTCCTGCTTTACACTAAGATGAGTCAAGAAAGTGGTTTAAAAGATTAACCTGCAGTACACCTTGTGGTTAGGACAAAAAGTAGAGGGTTCTTTTGTGTTACCTAGACTTGTACTTGATGTCACATGGTCTGGGGTGTTTGTCACATTGAATGAGTGGATCCATGCAGCTTTGCTGTCCTGCATTTAGCTCCCCAATAAGCCACATCACCAATGCCCATGGTTCAGACTAAACACCTTTACCCACATGGATCCTAAGAGATATTTAATTATATCATATGAGTTTTTCCCAGTTTTAAATGAAATTTAATTTTAAAACTATTTATTTATTTAGTTTAATTTTTTTTTTTCTGAGACAGAGCTGCTGTGTGTTGCCTTGGTTGGCCTGGAACTTCCTGTGTAGACCAAGCTGGTCTTGAACTCATAAAGATCTACCTGCCTCTGCCTCCCAAGTGCTGGGATTAAAAGCCTGTGCCACTGCACCTGGCAAAACTATCTATTTTTATTTTAAATTACATGTATGTGTGTCTGCGTAAGTATGTGAACTTAACTGCAGGTACCTGGGGAGTTCAGAGGCATAGAATTCCCCTGGAATTGGAGTTACAGGCAGTCTAATATTAGAGTTTCTAGATTAGGTCCTCAGTACGTTGTCTTATTGTTTGGTCCCAGAGTGTTGTGGCTGATATATTGTGCTCAGACTTCTGTCTGGCTCTAGCAGATGTTTCAGTGCATGAACATTCTGACTTTACCACCGGACTGTCTGTCCTATGACTGAATTCTATATGGACATCCAGCAATCATGTCACCAGGTCCAACACTGAGCTCCTCTGAGGTGCTTCTCATGAGAGAGAGAGCACACTGGGTCCACATTGTACCCAATAAAGCCATTATTCTATCAACTGTCATATGGCATCGCCCCTCATTTGTGAGTTTGTCTCTCTCTAAATAACTGGCAGAGGAAGATGGAAACATAGGACTGTTATTACCTGTGAATCTGGAGCCCAACTTCAAGTTCACAGATGTTCATTGAACTACGATAGATGTTTGTTTTGTTTTTCTGTTTTTTTTTAAATTTATTTATTTTTTCTGGGTTGTTTTGTTTTGTTTTTCTAGATAAGGTTTCCTGGAATCCAATATACCTGGTTGGCCTTGAACTCAGATCGGCCTTTGCCTGTGAATCGATGGGATTAAAATGAATGGACTACGACTGCTCTGCTAGAACTAGGTTTTGGTTTGTTTGATATTTTTATCTCCAAGGTCATGTGCCCCAGGGTCCTCCTGAGGCCACCCATGAGGTGCCTTGGGTTATAACTCCTGATGAGGACATTCTAATTACACTAGATTCTGGGAAAGATGCTCTTCCAACACCCTCTGCCCACCCTCCCTCTCTGGAGGCTGGGATTAAGGTTGAGAGCCAATAGTTTGTCACATAGCAAAAATAGTAAAGCATGAGCTATTCTGATTGGAGCAGAGGCGCGCCTGCCACAGCAAGCAGAGCAGAGCTATTTTGAGATCTTTTAGGTAGCATCCCAGTCTGATAGGTGCACACTTTGCAGTGGTAGTTACCATGCGTGGCCTGAGCTAAGGGGCTACAGGGCATCAAAAAGGCATCTTATTTGCATATGTTTCTTTTACCATCCGCTGAAAGCTCTCTTTGGATTACAAAGGAACAATTTTGAGTCATGGTTTTGCTTATGTTGAGTCGATCAGAATGTATTTGCAATACATTTAATATATCATGTGTGTGTGTGTGTGTGTGTGTATTTATGTGTGGTGTGTGTATATTCATTCATGTCTGCATGTGACTGGGCTGGCTAGTTTTGTTGTTGTTGTTGTTTGGTTTTTCGAGACAGGGTTTCTCTGGGTAGCCCTGGCTGTCCTGGAACTCCCTCTGTAGACCAGGCTGGCTTCGAACTCAGACATCAGCCTGTTTCTGCCTCCCGAGTGCTGGGATTAATGGCGTGCGCCACCACTGCCCAGCTGGGCTGGCTAGTTTTATGTCAGTTTGATGCAAGCTAGCGTCATTTGAAGAGGAAACCTTGGTTGAGAAAAGGCCCCCACCAGATTGGTCTGTGGGCAAACCTGCAGCATATTTTCTTGATTGATGCTTGATGTGGGAGGGCCCAGCTCACTGTGGGTGGTGCCACTCCAGGTTGATATAAGGAAGTAGGCTGAGGGAATGAAGAAGGGCAAAGTATGCAGCACTCCTTCATGGTCTCTGTTTCGGCTCCTATCTCCAGGTTCCTGCCTAGAGTTCCTGCCCTGGCCTCTCTGGATGATGTACTACAAGCTGTAAGATGAGATAAACCCCTCTCCTCCCCAAGTTGGTTTTGATCATGGTTTATTACAATAGTAGAAACCCTGACTAAGTATGCGGCAGTGTGTGGGGCATGTGTATAGGGTTGATGATGGCTGTTTTTCCCTCTCACTTTCCATCTTAGTTTTTGAGACAGGCTCTCACTGGATGTCACCAATCGGCTAAACTGGTTGGCCAGCCTTCCTCTACCTCCCAGCACTGGTTAAGTAAGTAGTATGTACCACCTGGATTTTCTTGGAGGTACTAAGGGTCCAAACCCAGCTACTCATGCTTGTGTAGGGGCACTTCATCGACTGAGCCATCTTACTAGATCCACTGTTTTTCTTTTCTTTTTTAAAATTTATTTATTTTATATATGTGAGTACACTGTCACAGATCCTATTACAGATGGTCGTGAGCCACCATGTGGTTGCTGGGAATTGAACTCTGGACCTCTGGAAGAGCACTCAGTGCTCTTAACCTGCTGAGCCATCTCTCCAGCCCTGGATCCACTGTGAATAACTTTTTTTTTTTGAGACCTGGTTTCCCTATGTGGCCTTGACTGTCCTTGAACTCACTCTGTAGACCAGGCTGGACCTGAACTCACAAAGATCTGCCTGCCTCTGCCTCTGGAGTGCCAGTATTAAAGGTATGTGCCATTATGCCTTTCTTTTCTAAAATTTTGTGTTTATGGGTATTCTGACTGCACGTGTGTTTGTGTACAGACGCATATGTACCGATATCCTCAGAGGCTGGAGGCCAGAAGAAGGTTTTGAGTTCCTTAGAACTGCCGTTACAGAGGGTTGTGAGGGTGTGGGTGCTGGAAATCAAACCCAGGTCCTCTACAAGAGCAGCCAGTGCTCTTAAGTGCTGAGCCATCTCTTCAGCCTGATAATTGTACACAACGTGTGCTTTATAAGTGTGTTAATATATAAGAAATATTTCTTTACTTCGTTTCATCTCTTTCCTTCTGGATTTTGTTTTTTTTCCAGACAGGTTTTCTCCTTGTAGTCCTGGATGTCCTGGAACTTGTTTTGTACATCAAGCTGGCTTTGAGCTCATAGATTTGACTACCTCTCCTCCCAAGTGCTGGGGTTAAAGGTATATGCCACCAACACTGTCTCTTATTTTACAAAATGTTTCTTAGTTTTTTTGAGGCTGGGCTTCTTTTATAACAGGCGTGGCTTACCACATAGACCAGGCTGGCCTTGAACTCAGAGATCCACCTGGCTCTGGCCACTACTGCTCTGCTAAAAACCCTTGTTTTAAAGACAGCTGGGTTTATGTTTCCTAGGCTGGCTTTGGACTTTCAGACTTTGACTCCTTTGCCTCTGCCTCCTTAGTGCTGGGGTTTACAGAAATACGCTGCCATCCTCAGCTTCTGTTTTAAGTTCATAGCTCAGTGCTCTTATGTGGATTGGTATCATCTCCAGCATTTTATTTTCCCAAAACGACATTCCATATCTAATAAGAACTCTCTGTAGCCTATGCCCTATCCAAGAACTGTCCTCTCTAGTGCTCCCAGGAATTTACTAATCCAGATATCCTTAAGTAGCAAGTTCCTCGGAATTGACCAATTTCTTTCCAGAAGATGTTTACTAAGAGTATGAAAATAAAACCAGGTGGTGGTGGTGGTGGTGGTGGCACACACCTCTAATCCCACATTCAGGAAGTAGAGGCCAGCAAGTCTCTATGAGTTCAAGACCAGCCTGGTCTACAGAGTGAGTTCTGGGATAGCCAGGGCTACACAGAGAAGAAGCTCAGTCTCAATAAACCTGACAATAAAAAGAAAGAAAATAAAGGGGGCAGGAGGGCTGGACAGAAATGAAATATGACCCCATGCCTGTGGGTCATGAGAAGGTGTCTTGGCCTAAGTGATGTGTGTACAACCAAGGAGAACGTGTTCCCTCTTCTGTCTGGGGTTCGAATCTATGGCAGTCATCAGGGTACTTGGGAAGCTTCCTGGGGGGGTTTCAGTGTTAACCTGTTCATGCTGTTTCATTTTTCACTCTTCCTGTAGCTGGTGTTGCATATGCAGGAGCATGTGATCGTGTGCACATGCACACGAAGGCAGAGTTAGTGTTGGATGTCTTCCTCTATACCTCTGCACCTCATTGGCATTTTTTTTAGGTTTCTCTGTGTACCACTTTAATTTTTGAGATGAGGTCTTATTCAACTTGGAGCTCACCTGTCTGGACAGTCTGCTGCTTAGCGAACTCCGGAGTCCCTCTTTTGTCTTTGTTCTCCTCAGTGACAGTATTTACGGGTGTGTGCTACCCTTTTTGGGAAATTTTGTTTTAATATGGATGACAGGGATCAAAGTTTGGGCCTGATGCTTGTGGGGCAACCACTTTTCCCATCTCTCTAAGACTCTAGTGCTTCCTTTGACTTACATACAATTCTTACCTCTTCACTGATTTATTCAGAGTTTTGAGTCTATCATCTAGACTGGTTTCAGACTTGAGTACTCCCTGCCTCCATCTTTTCTGGATTCCATCGGATGGTGTAAAATGGTAAGGGTATATTGAGTGGTCACTGTGTACCAGGCATTATGTGTGGTACCTCCACCCTGTGATAGGGATAGAGCCCAAGGCTTGGTGCAAACTAATTCCATGCTACCACAGAATAAAGTAGGCCTGGTTATGAAACCCACCTTATAGGTGATTAATCAGCCTAACTCTTAAAGCTTCTAGATGATAAAGGCCGGTTCTTTCTGGCTTCATTGTCCCAGTTCTTACCTGTTAGTCTTTATTGTCTCCTTGGTCCCCCTAAAAATAATTTCTTTTGCACAAATGTTTTCCTCTTTTTTTCTCAGTGCTGGGGACAGACTCTAAAATTCACACCAGGCATCTACTCTACCACCAAGCTATATCCCCAACCCAGTGATCAGTCTTTCTTTCTTTTGAGTCTTTTTCTATGTAACCTTGGCTTTCCTGGAACTCTAGGTAGACCAGGATGGCCCTGAACTCCCAGATACCTGCCTGCCTCCATCTCTGGAGAGTTGAGGCATGTACCACCCTACCTGACTACCACAATCTAAACCCATGGCTGTTTATAAATTTCCCTTGATTGTGTTAGATATAATCCCACTTTAGGAGTGTTTTGTCCTCATGCATGTATGTGGGCCATGCCTGCTGTCTTTGGAGAAGAAGGTATAGGGTCCCCTCAAACTGAGTTACATATGGTTAGAAGTTGCCATGTCTATGCTGGGAATCAAGTCTGGAGTCTTCTGGAAAGGATGGTCTTTCCTGCCCCTAAAATCCCATGTTTTTGTTTGTTTTTGAGATAGGGTCTCTCTATGTAGTTCTGACTGTCCTGTAATTATGTAGAGCAGGCAGGCCTCAAACTAAGATCTTCCTGTCTCCTCCTCACAAAAAGCATAATCCCACTTCTGATGTAGTACAGGTTAATGTGAAGGTCCTGATCTTGACCTGCCTTCACCTTAACCTCTGTGCCCCCAATTCTCCAATGCTGGGATTACAGGTGTGTATAAAAGCCATGCCCAGGCATGATGCTGTAGAGTTGAACCCAGGGTCTCATGCATCCTGGGAGAGCACTCTGACAACTGAGCCACATCCCCAACCCTATCCTGTGACAGTTTTAAGAAGGTACTTCCTAAGCCACATATAGTGATCTACACCTATCATTACAGAGCTCAAGGGGCTGAGACAGGTGGATTGCATGTACAAAGATAGCCTAGGTAATTTGATGAGACCTTGTCTCAAAGTAAAAATCAACTTGCCTCTCTAAGCCAACCTATGGCTTCAATACTCAGGTACTGCATCCCCCCAACCTCCCACTACTTTGCCTGAACTAGGTTTGAAGATTATAAAACAGGATTCCTGTGGCAGCCAGCTAGAGTTGCTTTATAGGATCAGTTTTAGATGCTCGTCATGTCTCAGAGCCAGTTCTCCTTCTACCACATGGTTCCTGGGGATGGAAATCTGGTCTTCAACTCACCAGCTTAAGAGTCTCTTATTTATTCGAGAAATGGTTTGTAATCCTGGAACCTGCTCTGTAGTCCAAGCTGGTCTGAAATTCACAGAGAACCACCTGCCTCTGTCTCCTGACTGCTGGGATTAAAAGCGTCTACCACCAGTACCCAGCTAATTCTGGTTCCTTGGTTTCTTAGAAATCAAACAGCAAGAACAGAGGATGTCTGGCTACTAGCAAAACAGGTTAAGATATGAAATATGACTGGATGAGAGGGTTCAAGTATAGAACCAATTGCTCAGCCTGAGCTTTTGGTTGGCTCTTTGGAACCATAACACAGGTACAGAAGGAGAAATGACTCCTCCAGGTTGTCCTCTGACCTCCCCATGTGGGTCATGGGAATATATGTTCACACATTTAAACATGCCAACAGAGACACACAAAGTAAATGTAATTAAAAAACAAATCTGAGAAAATTTATTTTCTTGGTAGGACTGGTGACTGAACTTTTTTTTTTTTTTTTTCTTTCCGAGACAGGGTTTCTCTGTGCAGTCCTGGCTGTCCTGGAACTCATTTTGCAGACCAGGCTGGCCTCGAACTCAGAAATCCGCCTGCCTCTGCCTCCCGAGTGCTGGGATTAAAGGCGTGCACCAACACTGCCCAGCTGTGACTGAACTTTTAAGGGCACAGGAATAGTAGGCAAGCCTACTACCCATCCAATAGGCAATGTCTTGAAGGTTTCCTTTAGTGTCACATAAAACCTTGGTACGTTTCCTATATTTGAGGATCCCAAACAGAGAAATCCTATAATTTGAGAACCCTAAAAGCATGCTTCTTTCTGCTTCGAATTGGGCTACCCTAAACACTAGATGTCTTAGGAGCATTTCTTCACTTTTTTCTAGTGTTACATTATTTTTAGCACTTAACTTTTTTTTTCCTCTCTCATTTATATTTAAGGCACTGCAGAAAGTGGTCTTTTAAGCTCATCTGCTAGAGATGGGTAGAAATACCTTCAAAAGACCTTGGAATTTTCAGGCAGGTTCAGAAAACCAGTTCTCAAGAATTCTTTTTAAGAGTGGTAGCTCGTACGGATGTGTAGACACGAGATGGGCAGAAATGTATGTAGGGTTTAGACCTGAACAGCCTCCCACGCTGTGGTTCCCCCCCCCTCCAAGTTTTTCAAACAATATTATCGTAGTCCAAATTTTTCATTTTTGAATCAGACATTTCAGAGAAAACTTAAAGGACTAGCAATGTGACTTTGAGATATGAACTCCTTTCGAAAAGGCTATGAAGAGGATGGAATGTGTTTCTTCCCTGAAACACAGGAGCTTGGCGGATTTAATGGGGTTCAAAAGATCAACCTGAGAGGGCAAAACCCAGGAGCTCAGACCGTGGTTTTGCTCGGTTTTATCGCTTTTGCCGAGGAGCGCCTAAGCTCCGACTGCGTTCTGCGCAGAGACCCAGCCCAGGCACCTAAGTCTCCACCGACTGAAAATACGTTCTAAATTCACCCCCCCCACCCCCCTCTTTCAAGACCTCCCCTTTAAAGGGAGCCACAGAGTGACGCCGGGGGAGTTTGCGGAAGCGTCTACCGCGTTGGGCCCTTGGGCGGATCCCATGATTGGAGTCGGCACCGCCCCCGGCGCCGCTTCCCCCATTGTGTGAGCTGCGAGGCACAGGCCCCGCCCCCGCCCCGCCCCCGGCTCCTCGGCCCCTCCCCTCTCTACTCCCCCCCTCCCGATCTTGGCTCATTTCCGGCCGCCGGCGCTACCGCTATCCTGTAAGGAGGATTCGGCAGAAGCAAGAAACAACAGCCGCCATCTTGTTTGTGTGCTAGCCTGTGGGGGGGTGGGGGGGGAGGAGAGAGCGTGAGGGACCGGGCGAGAGTGGGGCAAGCGGGACGCCCGGGCTGAGTGCGAACTGCGCGAGCAGGGAGTGCGGAGGGTACCTGGCCGAAGAGCAGAGGCCGCGACCCAGACAGTGGTTGGGGGCCCAGGGAGCAAAGGCTGAGGCGACCCTTAGCCCCCTCCTGCCCGCACACACCCCCAGCGCAGCCCGGGCCGGCGTCGACGCCTAAGGGGGGGACCATTACATAACCCCGCGCCCCGCGGCGCCTTTGCCGGCCGTCCAGGGCGGCCCCCGAGCGGAGCCCCCGGGGGGGGGGGGGCGGGAGCTCTAGGCACCTGGCTGCCAGGGGTAAGGGCCAGAGAGGCGGCCGTACTTTTTTCTCCTCCACGGGCTTGCGAGTGGAGGCGAGCTCGGCGCGCGGAGAGGCCGCGTCGGTGGGCTTGGCGTCAGCGCGGGCTTGCGGGCGGGCGGGTGGCCCTGCTCGGCCCGGCCCCCCTGGCCCTCTGGGCCGGCGAGTTCCACGCTCGGCGTCGTCGCCGCGCCTCCGCTGTCCGCTGCGCGATGTGAGGTGGCCCCGGTGCCAGTCTGGCTCTCGGCTCGGGTGAGCTCAGTGCGGCCATTAGGGGCCGGTGCGGCAGCGGCGGCGCGGAGCGCAGCGGCAGGAGGAGGAGGAGGAGGAGGGCTCGCAGGGTGGGGGCGCAGGCCCGGGAGGGGGCACCGGGAGGAGGTGAGTGTCTCTGGTCGCCTCCTCCTCTCCCCCTTTTTCGCCCCCGCCTCCTTGTGGCGATGAGAAGGAGGAGGACAGCGCCGAGGAGGAAGAGGCTGATGGCGGCGGCGGAGCTCCGAGAGACATCGGCTCGGCAGGGGCTCGCTGTGGCGGGCTGGGGACTGCGTCTGTAGAGCTGTGAGTTCCCGAGAATTCGCTGCAGCGGACGTGCTTGTGGGATCAGTGTTGCTGTACCCTCCTCCTGGTCTGGTTTAGGCCCGGCCCCTCGCACTTGCCCCTACCATTTCTGTTGAGTCCGCATCCCTCTCCGGCCACCGCAACCAGACGAAGAGAAAAAGGAACTTCCCCCACCCCTCTTGGGTGGCGGCGGAGCTCCGGAGCCCACCCTTAGGAGCGGGGCGGGGACCCCGTTTCGAAGAAGAGATTTCCTCAGGATTCTCGTTTTTCCTCGGTTGTATCTCCGAAAGAATTAAAAATGGCCGAGAATGTGGTGGAACCCGGGCCGCCTTCAGCCAAGCGGCCTAAACTCTCATCTCCGGCCCTCTCTGCGTCCGCCAGCGATGGCACAGGTTAGTCTCGGTACTCCCGGCCCTCCATAGCTCTCTTCGTCTTTTCTGCTCGTTGTACCTTCATTCTAGGGCATTTCTGTGTATCTCTTCCTATTTCCCCGGCCGGTGTTTAATTTTAAAGGTTTTTGAATGGACTGGTCGAAGACGTCCAGTAGCCCAACCATTTTCTTTGCCTTCTGATACATTCGTTGCAACACTATGTCAGTCAGATCGTTGTGTGTTCTGGAATTAAGAGCTTGGAAGTGGGAGCTGCATGGACCTTTATTGTTGGCTCCATGCAATTTAATTTGGGAAATGCCGGTACAGTTGTGTGTAAGGGCTCTTTTGCACTTTTACTATTTTTTGTTACTGGTGAATGAGGGATTTTAAATCTTTCTCCCCTGTTGCACTTAATTCTTTTTCCTCTGCTTTCCTACCTTTAATGATTTTTGCTCCTGTGAAGCAGATTTTCTGTTGAGGAATAGGGTTGGAAGACAAATCTTGATGTGTGTGATCCAAGGTTTTAAGTGTAACGTAAAGTTCACAAAATACTGTTCTTAAGTCCCCTCTCCCCATCCTTGCCTTAAGAATCAGTATGGACCGGAGTTGATAGCTATTTGGTGTGAAACTAAAATGTCTCAAACTGGGTGTTCAGGTGAGGAGACCTGAGGCATTTCCTTTGCAGTTTGTTGGCACTTTCTTATTTAAAAGGGAAAGAAAAAGATGAAGCCTTTCTGGAATTGGGTACTTAGAAATGGAGATAAGTTGAAAGAGTCTCAGTCATGAACTTCCAACTAAAGTGATTGTACAAGTTTAAAAATGTACCGTAGGTTTTGTGCTTGTATATTTGTTTTGTTTTATTTTTTTGGATCTTTGCAATTTCAGTTTACAAGATCAAGGAATTCTTTTCTTCAGTCAGCCCCTTTGTTAGGAGACCTGCAGGGAGACTTTCCATCGTCTGTTCTTTTTCCTGCTTACTGTTTAGTGTTGTTATTCTGATGATCACCGACCTGGACATCTTTTGCTGTCTGACTTGTTTGAGAGGCCAGGATAATGAAGAAGAATAATGGCTGGTCATCTGACAGTCCACACGATATTTCCCCTTCCTACGAGCATCCCTTTAACTCAGAGAACAAGCTCAATATCCCTCCATCTGCCAGTGAGAGTGTATAATAGAGTTAAACGTACCCTGCAAGTTGTAGAGAACGTGTGGAATATGTTTCTGAGTAGGATTTATATTAAGGCTTGAAAATAAGGTAGAACCAGTGTTTTGCTCTGCTTTTTTTAGCAGCTCTGTTATGAACCTTGAGTCTTGCTAACCTGCAGCAGTTGGGAAGGATGAGTCCTGCAGTGTTCTAAGTATCTAACTTTAGTTAGATGTGAGCATTCAGTGTAAAGTTTCTATAGTGTTAGAGAATTGTTTTAAAAGTATGTCTTTGAAGCTGGGCAGTGGTGGCGCACGCCTTTAATCCCAGCACTTGGGAGGCAGAGGCAGGGGGATTTCTGAGTTCCAGGCCAGCCTGGTCTACAGAGTGAGTTCCAGGACAGCCAGGGCTACACAGAGAAAACCTGTCTGAAAAACAAAACAAAAACAAACAAACAAAAGTATGTCTTTGAAATTCATAGGCATAGACATTAATTTTATAGACACATAAGCTTTGCATCTTTGTTTCATCCCCTTCCCCCATAATAAATGTACTTCTGTAACATGTTCACAAGTTACCATATTTGACATAACCAGTAATATGAAATATTGTATCAAAAACTTTTTAAAATGAAATTTTTGGTGTTCTAATTTGAGTGACTTAAAGTCTGTTCATACATTTCTGTTCAGGTAGTCTACTGCATTCATTGTCTAATCTATGTATTTTGCTAAATTGTATAGTTTTTGGCTAACCGTATGGTTTAAAAAAAGCAAAACTTGCTTTTTATATCTTTGAATGCAATTATTGGAGTCTTTTTTGGGGGGTTAGACACAGGGGGTTTCTTTGTATAGACCTGGATGTCCTGGAACTCAGATCACCAGCCTCTACCTCCCAAGTGCTGGGATTAAATTAAAGGCAGGTGCCACCACTGACCTGCACCAATTTATAGAGTCTTAAATGTGAAAAAAAATTCAATACTGAGATTGATTTATTCTTAATACTAAGGAATATTAATATTAGTAACTTTTCTTCTCTTAACATTGTAGTGAAGGTTAATTTTTTGTTCTTTTTAAATTTATATTCCACTTGTTTTGTTTTGTTTTAAGGCAGTGTTTTTGTAGCTCTCTCCATGTTGGTCAGACTGGCCTCAGGCTCACAGAGCCTCCTGCCTCTGCCTCCTTTTGTTGGGAATTAAAGGCCTGTGTCACGGGGCTGTCTTTCTTTCTTTCTTTTAAATTTGATACAGGGTATTACTACATACAATCTAGAGAGAGATGGTTGCCTCTGCCTCCCTCCCTGGTGGAATTAAAGGTGTGTGCCACCAAGCCCAGCAGGTCTATAAGTTATACCAACCTAGTTTTGTTTTGTCAGGGCTGTGGGAATGAATTTACCTTGAGAGTGCCATTACATTTTGTTAGTTCTTTGGATCCAGAAACATGTGATAGCAACACCTTTTTAACTTGTAAGGCAGCATTTTACATTTAAAACTTGCAGTGTCTTTATTTTGATCATCCTCTCCCCCCACCTCCTTCCCCTCCCCCTTCTCCACCCCAGGGTTGTAGCCTTGGTTGTCCTGGAACTCATGTGGACTCATAATAAAAGATCTATCTGCCTCTGCCTGCTAAGTGCTAGGATTAAATCATTGATTGAAGGCTTGCATTTTGATTTTTAAGATGTCCATTGGGCATTTTATAAATATGAAAGTTGGTTCTTGTGCCTGATTTTAATTCTAGCTAGAGCTGGCCAAAATTCTAAAAAAATTTCTTTTAAATGCACATTGGTGTTTCGTCTGTATATATATATATATGTCTAAGTGAGTGTTGCATCTCCTGTGACTTGTTACAGGCAGGGGGGAGCTCCCATGTGGGTGCTGGGAATTGAACCCCTGTCCTCTGGAAGAGCAGCCAGTGTCTTTATTGCTGAACCATCTCTCCAGTAGGACGTGTTTTCTTTTGAAGAAAGCAACTAAATCTGTGAGTTATCTCTCAAACAGATAAGTATTTAACTTGTGAACCCCCTCTGCCCCTTTTTTCTTTTTTTTTCTTTTTTCTTTTTTTGGTTTTTTGAGACAGGGTTTCTCTGTATAGCCCTGGCTGTCCTGGAACTCACTCTGTAGACCAGGCTGGCCTCGAACTCAGAAATCCGCCTGCCTCTGCCTCCCAAGTGCTGGGGTTAAAGGCATGCGCCACCACTGACCGGCTCTTTTTGGGTTTTTCAAGACCCAAAGTTTTTCTGTGTAACAGCCAGCCTGGCTGTTTTGTAACTCCCATATGTAGAACAAGCTGGCCTTGTGCTTATAGAGATCTATCTGCTTCTGCCTCCCAAGTGCTTGGGATTAAAGGTGTGAGCCACCAAGTCCTGCTAACTTGGATTTAGATGGTAATGCAGAATCAAGAGGACCCCAGGTACATTATGAGATTGCCAGGTTAAGTCCAATGACTTGATTTAGGTTCACATTTTATGTTGAAACGGTAAGGAATAAAAAAGCCTGCCTTCTTCTTTTCCTTCCTCTTTTCTCCTTTCTGTCTTTCTGTCTTTGTTTTTGTCCTTCAATGTTTGCATTTCAGTATTTTTTCTTTTTTCTTTTTGAGATAGTCTCTTTATGTAGCTCTAGCAGTCCTACAACTCACTATGAAGACCATGCTCAAAGAGATCTATTTGTTTCTGCCTCTAATTGTCCTGCTTGAAACTTAACTTTCTTCTATTCTTTTTCCCCTAGAAGACCATAAAAGCTATTTGTAAACTTTTATATATATATATATATAATTGTTCACAGAAGTTAATAGGTAAGTCTTTGAATACTTGTTGAACTTATTATATCTGCTGATCTTAAATGATGGCAGCGATGAGTGTGATCTTTTTCCTTTATTGCTCAGTGAACATTTTGTCACTGCTTGGAAATCACTTAAAGAACTCTTAAGAATAGGCTATGTAAAGATGGGTAACAGTTTTAGGACTTGTCACAATTCAGTAGGGTAAAGATTTCCTTCTGTAGCCCTACTGTGTGGATAGCTGAATTACGTTGGATTTATGTCCCAAACCAATCTCTCTAACCCAGTTTCAAAGGCACTAAGGACACAGTGTATGAAGTCCACTTTGAATTTTGACCACCAGGTTAATGTATGCACTGAAGAACATGTGATTGTTTTGCTACAGCTTTTTTTTTTTGCCTCTGCCTCCCCAGTCAGTGAGGGATTACACTTTTTTTTTTGCTCAGATCTTGGCATTACGCTTTAATTTTTTTGTTTTTGTTTTTTAGTTGCAAAATGTGTATATTAGAGTTGCTTTAAAATTAGATAGGTTGAACAACCAACCCCGTGGTTTAGTGACGTATTGCTGCTGATTGATGAATACAGCAGAATACTTTGCCCCTTGCCTTAAATTTCCTGAGGCCTTGACAATTCAGTGATCGGACCTCAAGCAGCTTGTCTGGCTGACAGTGGGTGTAGAGTATGGGTGCCTTCTCCCGTCTCCCATCAGGAGCTGGTGTTCAGTGACTTGATGAGAGGGAGGGAGAAGAGGGCTAATGCCCTTTGGCGTTTAGTTTCCTACCTCTTCTTATCTATCCAACTAGAGGAAGTGTTTTCATATTAACACTTGCGAGTGAATGCACAGTGGTATTGGTAGACATACTATTGCCTGATAAGTGGGAGTGGAAAGTAATCCTTTGTGGGAAATTTACAAAAAAAATCAGATGTCATTTTGCCAGTTTATAAAACCCAACAATTAATTAATGAGAAATAGGAAATAGTCATCATTTTGTAGTTTCAGTCAGTTTCTGATTTTTTTTTTTTTTTTTTTTTTTTTTTAACTTTCAAGATGGGGTCTTGCTGTGTTGCCTAGGTGGACTGAAAACTCTAGGGTTCAACCAGCCTTCCATTTAAGCCTCCTTAGTAGTTAGGACTACAGGCATGCTGCATTACACCTGCTTGTTGAAGCTATTGTGAGTATGAGAGACTTTAGTGAAACAGTTTATACCAAAGATTAAGACAAACCAAACATTTAATTTTGTGCTTGTTTTGGCCACACATATACCAAGATTAGAATAGTATAGAGATGATTAGCGTGGCCCCTGCATAAGGATGGTAGGAAAATGAGTTGGGCTTGATCATTTGTACACATCTATAAAATTCCAGCAGTCAGGTGGCAATGGCAAGGAGAGTCGAGCATTCGAGCTCAGCATTGGCTATAATGTAGCAAGGCCTACCTACCTCAAAACAAAAAGAAGAAATGAAAACATAACAATGGCTGGGGGTTGAGGGGCAAATAACTTTTTTTTTTCATATGATGGCTAGTAGTTTCTTTCTGAAATTTCTATACATAGTTTTCTGTATATTTCTTGAAAAGAATATGAAATGGGACTGTTAAGATGGCTGAGTGGGTAAAAGTACTTGCTTGTGCAGTCCTGTACATTTGAGTTCAATCTATAGAACCTAGAAAAGTTAGAAAGGAGAGTCAACTCTCCAAACTTGTCCTCTGACCACTGCATGCATGCTGTGATGAACGTGCACATACAGACACAATGGAGAGCTAAGAGAATAAACACTGATTAATTAAGCCTCTTAGCAATTTGGTATGTTTTTTTCACTTTTTTATTTTTAGATTTATTTTGTATAGGAGTATTTTATTTGCATGCTTATGCCATGGATGTGCCTGGTGCCCTCAGATCAGAAGAGGGTGTGGATCCTCGAGACTGGAACTGTCATGTGTGTGCTTGGAACTAAACCCAGATTTTCTGTATGAGCAGTAAGTGCTCTTAACCATTGTGCCATTTCTCCAGCTCCACATATAAAATTTGTTTTTAGATAACATTCTTTTTAAATACCTCAGAGAACAATTCAAGTTTTGTTGAGAAGATAATTTTGAGGCTAGCGTGGTC
The DNA here is from genome assembly GCA_019843965.1 of Rhynchomys soricoides. Classification (NCBI taxonomy): domain Eukaryota; kingdom Metazoa; phylum Chordata; class Mammalia; order Rodentia; family Muridae; genus Rhynchomys; species Rhynchomys soricoides. Next base: position 3,192,445 of record JADRCH010000174.1, read on the forward strand.
TGTCTATATAGCAGGTTCTAGGTCACTCAAGGATACATAGTGAGAGCAAGTCTCAAAAAAAACAAAACAAAAACCTATTGAACAACAAAGATGAGTGGTGAAAGAGAATGGGCATTGGAGTCAGACTTCTACAACTGAGAATCCCATACCTTTATTAACCACACCAACTTAGGGGGTTCATCTTTCTTCCCTGTAGTACCCACTGTTACAGGGTTGTGGTAAGGGATAAGTGAGAACGTTCTATACAATGCATAGGAAAACTACAGTCCTAAAACTCATTCTGAGCCTAAGTACTTCTAGTTAGAGTCTAGCCTGGGCTACAGTGATACTGCTACATAAATGACCCCAGGACAAAAGAAAACTAAAGCTCAGGACAGCACTTGATGTTGTGCAATGTGGACACACAAGAAGTGTTAACTAGTTACTGCCAACTCCACCACAGGACATTACTGGTAGACTTTTATTTTAATGAACGTACAGATAAAATGGATAAACACAAAGGGAAGGACTTGGAGTGTAGAGAAGTAGTGATCAAGTAAGTCTTGTAGCAGACCTATGTCACCCACCTAAAGGTTAAGTCTTCTAGCTCTATAAAAATATGGGAGCAGAGAGGCACACCTAAGAATAAAAGCACCTATGCTCCTCGCATGGGGAGTGGAAGCAAGAAACTGCAAGTTTTTTAGGCTGGACTGGATTAGAGTCAGGGTTTGTTCTAAGAAAATCAACCAAAGCAATATATGCTCTTGCTACCACATAGTGTTTTGTATCTAAATAATTAAAAACTTGTTGGTATTTATTAACAGTATGAGAGACAGGGAATCAAATTGTTATTAGCAGTGTTCACAATAGGATTTTTTTTTTCCCCCAAGAAGTTTGGTGATTGAGTACTAATTTTTCAGTTTTTCAATTTTCATTTGCTAGGGTTTTATTGTATTTTAGTTTTTATTTTGCTTATTTTTATTTATGTGTGAGTGTTTTGCCTGCATGCATGTATGCATACTTTGTGTCTGGTGCCCATAGAGGCCAGAAGAGGGTACTAGGTCCTTTTTAGATCTGGAGTTAGACAGTTATGAGGTACCGTGTGAGTGCTGGGAATTGAACCCTAGCAGTAGCAAGAAGTACTGACTGCTGAGCCACTGTTTTTGTTTTGAGACAGTCTCATTCTGTACTACAAGGTGGCCTGGAACTCACTGTAATAGCACAATAGCTTAAACTCCTTTGAAATCTTTTGAGATGCTTCTGCTTGCCCTGGTGTTCTGAGGTAGAATCACCATGCTTGTCCAAAAGATACTTTTTTTGTTTTGGAGACAGGGTTTCTCTTTGTGTAACCCTTGCCTGGCTGCCCTAGAACTCACTCTATAGACCAAACTGGCCTAGAACTTAGAGATCTGCTTACTTTTGCTTCCTGAATGGTCCACTACCACCCAGCCAAAAGATACTTTCCTATAAAGAGGAAGAAAAATGTAGTGCTTTTTAGTTTTCTTTTATTACACCAAGACATACATATATACATACATACATACATGAATGACAGAGTCTTATACTATAACTCAAGCTGACTTCAAACTGTGACAACCCTACCTGCTTCCTGTGTGTCAGGATCATAGGTCTGAGCCATTGACACCCAGCTTAAGGATTAAGAACTACATTTAAATATAGAGTCAGAAACCTTGGTCAACGTGTAAAACTTACTGTGTGTGTACATGTGTGTTTGTATGTTGGTGTATGTGGGTGGACCAGTTTGTGATTTTTAGCTGTCTTCTGTAATCACACTTCACCTTATTTTTTGAGATGGGGGGTCCCACTGAATGTGAAGCTCATTGTTTAGACTAGATAGGCTGGCCAGCAAGGCCCAGGGATCCTCCTTTATGTACTTCCTTAGGGTTGGGAATACATATCACTGTTGGCTTTTACATGGGTACTTGGGGCTCAAACTTAGGTCTTTATGCTTGAGTAGCAATCACTTTACTAACAGAAGCCATCTTCCCAACCCTGCTGATAAATGGTATTTCCTCCCTTCTGCTGTAGCCTCCTTGAGTGCTGGGATTACAGTGATGTGCCACCATATTCAGGTATTTAGTTTTGGTTTTTCAAAGCACTGATTGCTAACCCCTTGATGAGTTTCATGGCCTTCTGTTAGCTTGTGAGCCACAATTTAACGAGTATTAGAACAAAGAGTTAACAAAGTTGCAGTAGTCTTTTGGTCTAGTTTTTATACACTTATATACGCTAGGTGTTTATGCTTGCTTGGTTTGTAAAACACTCCATGTTCAAACAGACATGTTTTTTTTTTTTTTTTTTCCTTTCCCAGAATTTACAGATACAGTGTAAAAGGCTGACATTGGAAAAGTCTGGTGTGACCAGCATTTATTTGGGAAGTATAGCTAGGAAAAGATAGGTGAATATGAAGCCTAGGTTACAGACATTGGTGGGTGTCTGAGGAGTTTGTGTCTTGTCTTGGAATCTCATAGTACATATGATTGATGTCCCTTGGCTGAAATAGGGGAGTACATGAGGCTAGAAAGTGTGATCATTCCTATAACCTGTAAATCCCTCTCGACTGGGGGGATAGTAAGAAGTTAGAGATGATCGAGGGGGGTTAAACATGTGGCTAACAATGCTTACAGAAGTTTAAACTGTACATTTTAGCCATTTAAATGGATGCAGAGTTATACTGAAGATATTAAAATGAGGTAAGACTTGGGAAGAGGCAGTAAAAGTGAGATTTAAAGGATTCTGGCTTTAGTAAGGATGGTCTTTATCACAGAAGACAGAAAAAAAATGGTAAGGTTGGAAAATTAAGTGGCTGAGATACAGCTTGGTATTGATTCCAGTATAAGTAGCCAGGTGATGAAAACTGCGATTATTTCCAAGTTTCTAGTTGGGTAAGATAGGTGGGTAATTTACTAAGAGATTATAGGAAGAGAGGTGGTGGTGGGTATATATGTGTGTGTTGTATGAACAAATGAAGAATGGATGGATAGACTGGGCTTAGTGAGTTAAAACTTGGACATTTGAAGTTTCCTCTGAATTGAGAAAGGCACTGTCTTCATTTGTTGTCTGTTCCTTTATAGCTAGCAGTTGCTGAATATTTATCAAAGATTAGGCATTTGGAATATGAAGATAAACCGAGGTAGTTTCTGCTCTTGAGTGTAGGATCTGCTCAGGAGGTACACACAGACATACACAGTTTCCTTACAAACAGTGCACTGGTAATCTTTAAAGGTACCTGATAGGGGCCAGGCAGTGATGGCACATGCCTTTAATTCTAGCACTGGGAGGCAGAAGCAGGTGGATTTCTGTGAGTTTGAGTCCAGCCTGATCTACAGATTGAGTTCCAGAACAGCCAGGGCTTGGTTGAACAATCCCCCCTCCCCCCTCCCAAATCCCCCCAAAAGGTCCCTGATAGAGATGTTTCAGATTTCAGACATAGGTCTTGGATATTGCTGGAAAAATTCATATAGCAAGACGGGCATTTTAACAAAAGTCAATAGGGCTGAAAGTACTTAGCTTTTGTTAGACTTGGGGGAAGGGTACAAATGATGTGGCTGGAGCGTGTGCTGTGCAGTTGGATGTGTTCATGGAGACGGAAGTGGATGAGGAATTTATCATTATTGGGTTTTCACAACAAAAACTGTAGGAATAAGAAAATGGTTGATAAAAGACTGTCCTGGTGGCAGTATATGCAGAGTAGGTTGCAAGGGTCTCCCCTGAGAGCAGAATAGCTGTTCTAAGACTCCTTTGTAGACCAGCCTGGTCTAGAACTCTTTTGAGAGATCTGCCTGAAGTGCTAGTAGATTAAAGGTGTGTGCCACCACTCACTGCCTGGCTAGAAGCTATTTATCTATCTGTTTATTTTTAGATTTATCTTATTTCTATGAGTACACTGTAGCTGTCTTCAGACACACCAGAAGAGGGCATCGGATCCCATTACAGATGGTTGTGAGCCACCATGTGGTTGCTGGGAAATTGAACTCAGGACCTCTGGAAGAGCAGGCAGTGCTCTTAACCGCTGAGCCATCTCTCCAGCCCTTTTTATTTATTTTTATTGAGTATATATTTGGTGTGCGGGTTAGAGAACTTAATGGAGTTGATTCCGTTACTTTTATATGTATTCTAGGATTTGAATTAATGTGGTCAGGCTTTTAGGGCAAGTTTCTTTACCTGCTGAGCCATCTATCTTTCTGGCAACTCGGGATTTTAAAAATAAATGATATGACACCATTTTCTATACTCTTCTGTAGGTATTTTCAACAAACTCTGAAGTTTATTGAAAATCAAGATGTTATAAAGTGATAAATTAACACAAAATTTGCGTTGAATGTGAATATACCATTCACTTGATTTACAAACAAAAAACAAAACCCTATTTTTGTTTGTGTAAGTGGGTGCACCTGTGTGCGCTTGCAGAGGCCAGTACAATATGTAAAATTCCCTGGAGCTGAACTTACAGGCACTTGTGAACTGCCAACTTTGTGCTGGAAACTGAACTGAGGTCTGTTGCAAGAGCAGCAAGTACTCTTAACCAAAGAGCCTGTTGCTAGCCCATTCAGCTGATTGTCGTTTACTTTTTACATGTGAGTGTTTGCCTGTACATATGTGTGTGTGCCATGTGTGTACATATAGGTTCTTTGAATAGAACTGGGTCTTCTGCAAGAGTAGCAAGTGCTTTTATCCTCTGAACTGTTACTCCAGTCCCATGAGTTCTTATTTTTTATTACTTTTTTTTTTTTTTTTTTAAAGGTAAGGTTTTACTATGTAGCCCTGGCTGATCTGGAACATCCTGTGTAGACCAGCCTACTATCTCAAATTGGAAGAGATCTGCCTACTTGCTATTTCACTTACTTTTCTTTCTTTTTTCTTTTTTCTTTTTTGTTTTTCGAGATCGGGTTTCTCTGTGTAGCCCTGGCTGTCCGGAACTCACTCTGTAGGCCAGGCTGGCCTTGAACTCAGAAATCCACCTGCCTCTGCCTCCTGAGTGCTGGGATTAAAGGCGTGCGCCAGCACTGCCTGGCTTCACTTATTTTTCTTTTGTGTGTATGGGCATTTTACTCCTATGCATGTCTGTGTGCCATGAGTGTGCAGTGCCAGAAGAGGGTATTGAATCCTCTGGAACTTTAGCTACAGATGATTTTGAGCCACCATGTTGGTGCCATAGATTAAATTGGTTTCTGTATAAGAACAGCCATTGCTTTTAACTTCTGAGCAATCTCTCTAGCCCCTGCAATTTATTAATTTGTTTTTTTTTTTTTTTTTTGTTTTTTTTTTTGTTTTTTTTTTGAGAGAGGGTCTCTCTGTCCTGGCTTGCCTTGAACTCACAAAGATCCATCTGCCTCTAACTCCTAAGAGCTGGGATTAAAGGCCTGTGCCAAGCACATACATATAAGTAGGAGACCTATACTGGAATTCTGCAAGAGCAGTATGTATTCTCTGCTGCTGAGCTATCTAGCACTCCTCCTCAAGACTAGTTTTGTTTGGGACTGGGGAGGGAATCCATACATCATGTGTTTTAAACGTGCCTTCTAACAACTGAGCGGTATTTTCAGCCCTTAGTTTTAAAATGGTTTTTCTCCCCATGTTATTTGTGTGTGCCAGGACTGGACAACTTGTGTGAATCAGAGTGGTCTCTCTTTCCACCAGGATGGTAGGGGGATCAGCTCATTATCAAACTTGTCAGAAGTCAGCTGTCTTTACTAGCTGAGCCATCTTAGTGGACTGCCCCTGCTATTTTTATTACTATTATTTATTATTTTATTATTATTTGTTATTTTATTATTATTATTTTGTGACTTTTCTCCATAATTTGTGACATATAAATTCTAAGTAGTTGAAGGTTATCTTAGTTCCTTCACTATGTTCAATATGCTGATAATAGACTATTTCCTTGGATATTCTAGTGGAAAGTAAAAAAAAAAAATTAAATCTCAGTTATATAAATATCAAGGATATAATGAAAAAGATATTAGTATATTAGGCAATTTTTGAATGATAGCTTTAGATCACTTTCATTCAAAATTTATGTTCTAATCTAACTATCCATGGGTTTTTTAATTAATTTTTTTTTTGTGTGTCTTCATTATTTGTATATCTGTGTTTGGGTTTGTACACTTGAATGGAGGCCAGCAGAGGGTATTAAGTCTCCTGGAACGCAGAGTTACAAATGGCTCTGAGCCTCATGAATTGGGTGGCTTGCATCCTCTGCAGTAGCTGTGCACACTGTCCTCTCTCTGAGCATGGTTTATTATGTGTTTGTGGTAGAAGGGCCAGTCAGATTCTTTAAAAGAAAAAAGTAGGGCTGGAGAGATGGCTCAGTGGCTAAGAGCACTGACTGCTCTTCCTGAGGTCCTGAGTTCAATTCCCAACAACCACATGGTGGCTCATAACCATCTGTAATGGGATCTGATGCCCTCTTGTGGTGTGTCTGAAGACAGCTACAGTGTACTTTGTGTGTGTGTGTGTGTGTGTGTGTGTGTGTGTGTAATCTTGAAGAAGAGGAAGAAGAAAGTAAAAAGAAATGTAGAGTCTAGGGCTAAGGCTATGTAGCTGTTAGCCTGCTTGCCTAGTACACATGAAGCCCTGAGTTAAATCTCTAGCACCAAGTAAAATGAGAAGTGGTGATAACACAACTGTAATCTCAGTACTTTTGAGATGAGGCAGGGAGAACAGAAGCTCAAGATCATCCTCATAGACAATTCCAGGCTAACCTTCAACATGTGAAACCCTGCCCAAATGAAACATGACGAATTACATCCCAGAAACAAATAAAGGCACACTTAGAGAAAGAGTTATAAATTTTAATTAAGACTGAGCAACGTGGGTCATGTAAGTGGTTGTATTAGAAGTGGACTAACTTTTTTCACATGTATGTGTGTGGTGTACATATTAGCATCCATGTGGGTATACACGCAGATGTGTGTATGTCGAGGTCTGGGGTTGATTTGGGGTGTCCTGATGTCCTCCTTAATCATACTCTACTTTTTTTATATTAAGGTGGGGTCTTAAGTAAACCTGACTGGGCACAGGATCTGATCTGTTTGGCAGCTTGGTTTTGGCATTCCCTGTCTCTGTCTCCTTCCCACTGTGATTACAGGTTCTGGGCTGGGGATCTAGATTCCAGTCTTCAAGCTTGTACAACAAGCATGTATACTTACTGAGCCATTTTTCTAGCCTGGACTAGTTTTTGATTGTGTAGGTTCAAGTATAGTTAATTATTAAATACCCATTAATGTATTTTTAAAATTATTTATTTATATTTTTTGTGCATTGGTTTTTGCTTGCATGTATGCCTCTGTCAGGGAGTCAGACTTAAACTTACAGATAGTTGTGGGCTACCATGTGGGTGCTATGATTTGAACCTGGGTCCTCTGGAAGAGCAATTAGTACTCTTAAAATTGCTGAGCTATCTCTCCAGCCCCTGTATTTTGTTTTAAGAGTTTTGTTTTTTTTTTAAATTGTGTGTTTATGTGAATGGTATGGATATCCTTGAGAATGTGGGTACCTCAGGAGGCCATTTGTGAGCTATCCAGTTTGGGTACTGGTAAGTAACTGAATTCCAGCCCTCTGCAAGAGAGCTACAGAGACTTTAACTGCTGAATCATTTCTCGAGCCCACACTACTTACTGTGTTTTATTTTGAGATAGGATCTCATGTAGAAGAGGCTGGCCTTGAACCCATTATCTTCCTGCCTGTATCTTCCAAGTTCTGGGATTGCAGGTGTTCATTACTTTGCCCACTTTCCATTAATGCTTTTTCCATGAGGAATCTGTTTGGAAACTTTAAAGGAAAGAAAACTCAAACACTTCAACGTTAAGATAGGTCAATAAGATGGTGGCGTCTGGAAATTTTAATTTTTTGGGGATGGGCTTTTCAAGGGAAATTTTAATTTTTGAAGCATTGTCTTATATAGTCTAGAATGACCTTGAACTCCTTATCTGGCCTCCATTTCTCAAGTGCTGGAATTATAGGAACGTGCTGTAACTATGGGCTAAAATAATACTGGTGTGCGTGTGCGTGTGCGTGTGTGTGTGTGTGTGTGTAATTTTGCAGTCAAATGCAGAGAAAAGTATCTGAGTATGTTAAGAACCATTAAGATATTCTCTCCTTGCCACACAGTAAAGCATTTGCTGGTATAAAATGCTAAAATGCCAATATTGAGGAGCCCAAATCTGTAAATGCACTATAATTCTTGGTTGAAGTAGAGAGTGGCTGTTTGCAATTAATGGTACCCAGAGGCATTATTTGTAACACTTTCTGGCTAGATTTTGGTTAAGGGAAACTGTTGTGTCATATGTTGTGTCAAATTCACTTAACTAACAAAGGCCATACTTGTGATATGAGAAGTGATCAGCCATGGTAGACAGCCCATCACCTGGTGCCTCACACTTGGTTGGTTCTATTCTCCTGCATCCAGACTTGTGTTAGTTGTATGTGTAGTAGAGTCCTTAGTTTTCATTTTAATTTTCTTTCTGAGGAACACTAGAATTGCCCAATTTCAAAAGTTGGAGGTTTTTGTTTTGAGACGATTTCACTCTGTAGCCAAGTAAGCCTATTCTTCTTTCCTCAGCCTCCTGAGTGCTAGGGCTATAGGCACAAGTCATCATGAATTTAGATTAACATTTTTAAAAAAATTATTAAAGGGCTGGAAAGAAGGCTCAGTGGTTACAAGCGTCTCCTGCCTTTCCATAGGTTTAAGTTCAGTTTTCAGCGCCCAAGTTAGGCAGCTCACAACTACTTCTAATTCTTTCTTCAAGGAAGATGCTCTTTTCTGATCTCTGTCGGCACACACATAAACACTAAGAAGTAACAAGTAGAAAACAAAATTTTTACATTAATCTGTCTGTGTACATGTCTTTGTGGGTCATCCTTGTGGGTGTGAAAGTCAAAGGACAACTTATAGGAATCAGTTCTCTTTATTCATGAGGGTTCTGGGGCATGAACTCAGGTTGTCAGGCTTAGCTGCAAGTGCCATTCTCTTTGGAGTCCTCTCTCTGATCCAGCATGCCTACTCATAATTATTAGTACTAAGTTTTTAGCAACTTGTTTAGTAGGTATTGTACCAACATTCAATTCTCTTTTGGCTTGGTATTATGCCACAGTTCTTAGGTTTTGGATTGGGTGTTTTTGTTTTGTTTTTGTTGTTGTTGTTGTTTTTTTGTTTTGTTTTGTTTTTCTTTTTGGTTTTTCGAGACTGGGTTTCTCTCTATAGTCCTGGCTGTCCTGGAACTCACTCTGTAGACCAGGCTGGCCTCGAACTCAGAAATCCGCCTGCCTCTACCTCCCGAGTGCTGGGATTAAAGGCATGCACCACCACTGCCTGGCTTGTTTTGCTCTTTAAGACCGGGTTTCTGTACGTAATAAGCCCTGGCTGTCCTGGACTCTCTTTGTAGTCGAGGTTGGCCTCAAACTCACTAAAATCTGTCTGCCTCTACTTTCTAAGTCCTGGGATTAAAGGCATGCACCACCATATCTGGCTCGTTCTTAATTTTTATAACTTGTTTGACTAACCAAAATTAGCCTTTAAAAAAGAATACAGTACGATTTTAATATATAAAAAGCTTAAATAAAAAACCATTTAGTTTTCTTTGGAGAGTTGTAGATGTAATTAATTTATGTTTACCGAGAACTAAATTGTCTTAAGAGCTTCTGATTTTGGTTTTGTCACATTTAATTTTTATCTTTTCTATTTGTTTTTAGATTTTGGTTCACTGTTTGACCTGGAACATGACTTACCAGATGAATTAATCAACTCTACAGAATTGGGATTAACCAATGGTGGCGATATTAGTCAGCTTCAGACAAGTCTTGGCATAGTACAAGATGCAGCCTCTAAACATAAACAGCTGTCAGAATTGCTAAGGTCTGGTAGTTCCCCTAACCTCAATATGGGAGTTGGTGGCCCAGGCCAAGTCATGGCCAGCCAGGCCCAACAGAACAGCCCTGGATTAAGTTTGATAAATAGCATGGTCAAAAGCCCAATGGCACAGACAGGCTTGACTTCTCCCAACATGGGTATGGGCAGTAGTGGACCAAATCAGGGTCCTACTCAGTCCACAGCAGGTATGATGAACAGTCCAGTGAATCAGCCTGCCATGGGAATAAACACAGGGATGAATGCTGGCATGAATCCTGGAATGTTGGCTGCAGGCAATGGACAAGGGATAATGCCCAATCAAGTCATGAATGGTTCCATTGGAGCAGGCCGGGGACGGCCAAACATGCAGTACCCAAATGCAGGCATGGGCAATGCTGGCAGTTTATTGACTGAGCCACTTCAGCAGGGCTCTCCTCAGATGGGAGGACAACCAGGATTGAGAGGCCCCCAGCCACTTAAGGTGAGTACTGTTTGAGTATATAGTACCCTTTTGTTCGTTTTAGGGATGTAGGAAGAGTTCGAGGTTGTTTGTTTTTGTATTTATGTGCCAAGCATCTAATGTGCTGTTTCAAGTCATAAGCTGTTTTATTAAACTTATAGAAAATACTTTTAAACTTGACTGGTATCCTGTACCTTCATGATTCTTCCAAAATGGTGGCCTATGAACTCTTAATCTTTCTGGCCTCTGACTGTTGGAACATTGTCTCCTTTTAGAATCCACATTATCCTTGTAGTCTCCTTTAAAAGTGAGATAGGAGGTATTAACACTGCTTAGGTAGAGAACTCATCTGTTCTACTTCAGTGCCTCGGTGTGAGTATGCTTGTGTGTGTTTATTACTAGACTAGATCTTGGGCCTTTCTTGCAGAACACTAGAGTTCAGTTCCTAGCAGCCACAACAAGTGTCTCACAACTGTCTGTAACTCCAGTTCCAGAGGATCCAACTCTCTCTGGCCTCTGCACTTACGGGATAGGTACACATTGTGCATAAAAACTAATGAAGCACATACACATACCCACAAATAAAAATATATTTTAAAAAAAGCTAGGGGCGTGGTGGTGGTGAAATGGCTCAGCTGCTAAGAGTATTGACTGCTCTTCCAGAGGTCCTGAGTTCAATTCCCAGCAACCACATGTAATGGGATCTGATGCCCTCTTCTAGTGTGTTTGAAGATAGCCACAATGTAGTCATAAATTAAAAAAAAAAGGGGGGGGGCAAGGTGTTGATATATATTTTGGCTAACCTAGAATTCAGTGTGTAGACCAAGCTGACCTGAGTCTTACTGGTTTTCCTGCTCTGTCTCCCCTGACCCACTGATAACGGTTTAAACAGCTCCCCTTCCCCGTCTTAATTTTTTTCTTCACTATAGCTAGCCTAGCGTTCAAGGGGTATGGGAGAGTTCAGAGAGGGTAGTTCTGGCTTTCAGTTTAAACACTATTTATAGTTGATGACACTGATAATTTAAAAAAGAACAAAAACAAACTTAAGAAATAATTGTGGGCCTTGTTTGACTTTTTTGTTGTTGAACATTTTGGTTGTATCCTTGACTAGCATAGAATTCACTGTGTAGATCAGATTGGTCTCTAACTCAGAGATCTGCCAGTCTATGTAATGTTGGGATTAACAGCATGGACCACTGCACCCAGCTTTTTGTGTCTTTATTATTGTTGTTTGTGGCCTACTGAGTTTAGTTAGAATCATGGGGTGTTACTTACTGGAGCATGAGCAACTGTCCTGTGTGTGCCCTCAAACAAAAATGAATTGTCCTTCCCCAGCAACCATTAACTCCCGGTAGTAAACTTTTCCCCTGTCCATGATGAGAGGTTAATGGGCTCCATCTCATACAGACATCCCTCTTCCTCATGGTCTTTCCCACCTCATTTTTAAAAGTAATGTGAATGTGCATTGCATGTTACAGCAGGTGTATGAAGACCCCAACAACTCTGGGATTTGTTCTCTCCTTTTCTCCTTAACATGGATTCTGGTTGAACCCTGTCATCAGACTTGCATGCACACAAGCTCCTTTACCCACGGAACCATCTTTTTAAAAATTTATTTTATGCACGTTAGTATGTTTTTGCCTGCAGATATGTCTGTGAGGTTGCCTGATCTTGGAGTTCTAGACAGTTGTGAGCCACCATGTGGTTTCTGGGAATTGAACCAGGGTTCATTGGAATAGCAGTCAGTACTCTTAACTGCTGAGCCATCTCTCCAGACCCCACTGAATCATCTTACTGACACTTGTTGTGTGTTCATTGTTGTAGCAGTCACATTGTGGTTGGCATTTTACAGAGGAGTCCTCCTTCATGTTCCTTGAGTCTAGGGGTGATAAGTTATCCTACTTGTTGCTAAACACTCAACAGTCACCTCCCCCCCCAACCCCCCCCCCAACCCCCAAGACAGGGTTTCTCTGTGTAGCCCTGGCTGTCCTGGAACTCCCTCTGTAGACCAGGCTGCCTCTGCCTCCCGAGTGCTGGGATTAAAGGTGTGCGCCACCACTGCCTGGCTCTTTTTTTTTTTTTTTTTGTTAATTGTATGTGATGTATTTGTGGATATTTCTGTTCCACTGTAGGGATAGAACACAACTTTGTGGAGTTGTTTCTCTCCTACCTAAATGTGGGTTCTGGGGATTAAACAGCTTTGTCTTCACGTTTAAACACCAAGTATTTTTCCTTATTTAAGTCATCCTGCCAGCCCTGAAATTGTTTTTTGTTTTTGTTTTTAAAGATTATTTTATTTATATGAGTACACTGTCTTCAGACACAACAGAAGAGTGTATCGGATTTCATTATATGTGGTGTGAGCCACCATGTCATGCTGGGAATTGAACTCAGGACCTCTGGATGATCAGTCAGTGTTCTTAACTGCCAAGCCATCTCTCTAGCCCCCCAAAATCATATTTTTATTTAGCTTACAGAATAGCAAGTTTCTAGATCGATTTTTCATATATCCTTAAATTTGACTAGCCTTTCCCCTGACTCCCAAACCTTTCCTCCCCACAGTGTTCTTTGCTCTACCATGTCACATATGTTAGCGTAGCATTGCATAGTGTTCTACCA
>JADRCH010000174.1:3214280-3239349 GCA_019843965.1 Rhynchomys soricoides
AAAAAAAAAAAAAAGAGAGAGAGAGAGAAAAATTTTCAAAAAAACTAATTGGAGACATGGATTTATACTACTCAGTCACTTCATTGAATGAGACTTTTAAAAATTTCATTTGAGCATTTTAATTTTTTTTTCTTTTCTTACCAACTATAGTTGTCTAACACTGTGTTTTTGTCTTCTCTAGCAATTTTGACTGGAGCACCAGTTGGGCTTGGAAACCCTAGCTCTCTAGGAGTGGGACAACAGTCCACTCCTAGCCTAAGCACTGTTAGTCAGATTGACCCCAGCTCTATAGAGAGAGCTTATGCTGCCCTTGGACTACCCTATCAAGTAAACCAGATTCCACCACAACCCCAGGTACAAGCAAAGACTCAACAAAGTCAGCCATCTGGACAGTCTCCCCAAGGCATGCGGTCCATGAACAGCATGAGTAAGTGTGTCTTCCGGTCCAGGGGTGATACTGGTTAAATGTGTAAATAGCATGTGCAAATCAAAACTAACCTGATTGTGCTCAAGCTTCCTTTTCCCTCCCTGTCCCTGTCCCTGTCCCTGTCCCCGTCCCTCTGTCTGACTCTGCCCTTCTTCCTCCCTACCTTTTCTCTCTCTCTCTGCTTTGTTTTTTACTAAATGATTTTTAGAATTATTAAGTTCTAGCGTGGAGAGCCCCTTTATGGCCCATATGGTGAAACAGTCGCCGCCAGTGCCCGATACCGGCCTTATTCCTCCTTCTCTTCATGGCTGAGTGACATTTCAGAAACGAGAACCTTTCTAATTCTCTGTCACCATGTGTCTCGTGGACCTGTTCCCCAAGTGATCTATCTCACTGCCAACCCTAGGTGTTCTTGTTTTACTTTTGTTTTTTTCAGACCGTATCTTTCTATATGGTCCTGGCTGTCCTAGAGCTTGTTGTGTAGACCAGGCTGGCCTCTGCCTCCCAAGTGCTGGCATTAAAGCCATGCATCACCACACCTGGCTAAGCTACTCTTGTTTTTAAAATGTTAAATTTTGGCGTGCTGGAATACCAGCAAGTGTTCTTTTTGAGTTTTGGTTGCTATTTGTTTGTGTGTTTCTCTGTGGATGCACACATACATAGACACATTTTTATTTTTATTTTTTTTGGGTTGTTTTCAGACAAGGTCTGCACATTTATGAGTTTGGTTTTTTTTTGTTTTTTTTGTTTTTTTTTTCTTTGCTTGTATGTCATTGTACTACATGCATAGAGTCCAGAAATGAGGTGGCAGTGCCCTGGAACTGAAGTTACCAATGTTGGGGACCATTATGTAGGTGTTGGCAATCAAACCCAGGTCCTATTATATATAGTCAGTGCTCTTAGGCTCTCCAACCTCTGATTTGTTTTTAAAGATGTTTTTACTTTCAGCGTTTTAAAATTCTTTTTATTTTATGTGCATCGGTGTTTGCTTGCATATTTTTCTGTGTGAAGGAGTTGGATCTATGGGAGCTGGGATTACAGACAGTTGTGAGCTGCGGTGTGAGTGCTGGGAATTGAACTTAGGTCCTCTGGAAGAGCAGCCAGTGAATGCTCTTAACTGCTGAGCCATCTCTCCAGCCCTTCCTTTTCATTCACTTTTTTAATTGTGAATGTGTATGTGTGTGTGTGTGTGTGTGTGTGTGTATGTATGTTTGTTCGAGCATGCTCTACTCCTCCCCCATGTTTATGTGTGTCCATATGTCCCTGTCCATAAGTGCATGTGAGTACAGGTGCCTTAGAGGTCAGAACTATTGAATTTTGCGTTGTCATACACATTATTGTGACTGGGTGATGGGAACCAAACTTGTGTCCCTTAGGAGAACACTTACATATCTTAACATTGAGCCATCTCTCCAGCCCTCCCTCTTTTTTTTTTTCTATAGTTTCACTGGGACCTTCAGCATGCCCCTTCTGCTCTGCTGACTACCTACAGAGCCCCAGGGCCTGTGCTGTGCTGTCTTTTTCTTCCTGGCACTGAGATTACAAGTATACACACTACATCATAGGTGGTGTGGAATCTGAGCTCAGAGAGTGCCTGTTAGCATGGCAAGCATTCCATAGCAAGCTCTCCAGCCCTATTTTGTGTGTTTCTGTTCAACTGTATATGTACCACTATAGAGCCTTAGATTAGGAGAGGTTATTAAATTTCTTGGATTGGAAATTTGTATGGTTGTGGGCTGTCATGTGAGTATTAGGAACTGAGCCCAGATCCTCTTCAAAAACAGCAAGTGCTTTTTACCTCTGAGCCATCTTTCCAGCTTCAATTTTTGTTTGTTTTGAGAAAGGGTCTCACTGGGTACCTCTGACTGTCCTGGAACTGACTTTGGTAGACCAGGCTGACCTGACTTACAGAGATCAGCTTGCCTTTGCTTTCTAAGTGCCGGAATTAAAGATGTCATACCCCCACTCCCTTTTTTGAAACAAGGTCTGTGTTTTCTTATTTCATTCTCTGTCTCATTTTTTTTGAGTTTGGCTAGATTGGCTGACCAATAAGGTCTGGAGATCACCCTTTTGGCAATAGGTGACATTTGAATATCACCCCAGCCATGTTTTATATATGTGCATGAGGCTTGACTCTATGTTTGTGCTTGTGTACCAACACTTTACCAATTGAGTCTTTTTCCAACTTCTGTGCCTCTCTTTTACTTCATGTGTTAGTCTTTATAAGTTGTTAATTGCTTTATTAATAACATGTAATCATTTTTTTTCTAATTTGACATTTTTCTTTGTTTATGGTATTATTCTATGGTGGATATTTTATTTCTTTTGTTGCTTTGTTTTGCCCTAGGTGCTAGTCCTATGGGTGTAAATGGAGGCGTAGGGGTTCAGACGCCGAATCTTCTTTCTGACTCTATGTTGCATTCAACCATAAATTCTCAAAAGTAAGTTTGTGCCCTTAGTCCCTTCAAATTCTTAAGAATTCTTTAATTTGCAGGTAGCTTTTAGGAAAGGGAATGAACAGGATGTCCATGTATAGCCTATACCCCTCCAAAGAAACAGGGAGTTGCAGTGTTAACCTCTGGTGCATTCTTCAGTGATGGATGCCATCAGAATGTATTGTGCAGATGTATGAGGTTTTCAAAGAATATGTTTCTATTAATGTTATTTTCAGTTATTAATGGCTTAATGTGTGTTCACATAGCAACACAGCCTAGTTGACATGACTTGGATTTTTTTTTTTCTCTCTGAGACAGGGTTTCTCTGTGTAGCCCTGGCTGTCCGGGAACTCCCTCTGTAGACCAGGCTGGCCTTGAACTCAGAAATTCGCCTGCCTCTGCCTCCGAGGCAGGGATTAAAGGCGTGTGCCACCACTGCCCAACATTACATGGATTTTTAAGTAAAGAATTCACTCTTCATCCTTCATAAGGAAATTTAACACTTTACTGAAGTACACACACACACACACCATGTAGTCTCATACACATGCTCCTTAAATAGACTCAGTCACCTTTCATGGCACTAATTACTGTTATCTCTAAGTGAAGTCTGTCTTCAGTACTTTTTCACTAAAGCTACTTTCTTTTTCATTTTTAAAGCCCAATGATGAGTGAAAATGCCAGTGTGGCCTCCCTGGGTCCTTTGCCAACAGCAGCTCAGCCCTCTAGTACTGGAATTCGAAAACAGTGGCATGAAGATATTACTCAGGATCTTCGAAACCACCTTGTTCATAAACTGTAAGTAAGACTTAGATGTGTCATTCATAAGAGCTGTGTCAGCTGGGTGGTGATGGAATACTCTTTTAATCCCAGCACTTGGAGGCTGAGGTAGACTACACAGAGAATCCCTGCCAGGAGAGGGGAGGGGATTTTTAAATGAAAGTAATGCTTCCAGGGGGCTGGAGAGTTGGCTTAGTGACTAAGAGCTCTAAACATTCTTCAAGAGGTCCTGAGTTCCATTCCCAGCAATCACATGGTGGCTCACAGCCATCTGTAATGGGATCTGATGCCCTCCTCTGGTGTGTCTGAAGACAGCTACAGTATTCTCATATAAATTAAAAAAAAAAAAATAATTTACTAAAAATAAAATAATGCCTCTAAAGTGTTGGGCATATTAGCACCAATGACATATTACTTCTTTTGTGTAGCCAGGCTGCTGATAGTGTTGATAATTTACTTTTTATTTATGTCTTTCTTTTTGAGGGGAAGCTGGTTGTGAGATGGTCTCTATATATCCCAGGTTAACCTTGAATTCCTGATCCTCTCTTCTCCTCCTGGGTACTTGGAGTTGCTGTGTGCATATGTATTTCATAATGCCTGGCTTCTTAAATCTATTTTCTGCTTTCTTCTTCATCTTTCTTAATTTTATTTTACAAGTCTTTCTTCATTAGCATATAATTAGTATGCCTAGATTCCAGAATAATTAGATTATTTTTATTATTTTTAAATTTACTTTAAATTGGTTATCTGCTGCTCATGAGATGGCTCACTGGGTAAAGGCTTTTGCTGTCACATCCACCCCCAGACTCACATGGTAGAAAGGGGAAAATTGACTCCTGAAGGGGTGCTATTCTCTTGCCTTCACACTAATCCCATAGACTGCACACATGAACAACAAACAAGTTGAATAAAAATCGTTGATTTTATTTTGGTCTGGCAGTGTGGCTCAATTTGTAAGATTTATTTATTTTATGTATATGAGTACTCCATCTTCACTTACAACCTGCATACCAGAAAAGGGCATCAGATCCCATTACAGATGTTGTGACCATGTGGTTGCTGGGAATTGAGCTCTAGACAGTGCTCTTCAGTACTGAGCCGTATCTCTAGCCCATCTCATACAAATATATGTTGCCATATATTTTACAGGGAATTAATATAGTAGATATCTGTTTCTTTGGATTTTGAGGTAGGGTCTCTTTCTAATCTTAGTTGTCTTGAAACTGGATATGTGAACCAGGCTGGCCTTAAATTTAGAGATTCTCCTGCCTCTCTACCTGCTGAGTGCTGAGATTAAAGATGGTGGCCACCATACCCAAGTTTACAATTGGAAAATTCTACAGTAGCAAAATGGCATTTTCTTTGCTCTTCCTTTATGAGTTCTTAAAATGTTTGAGTCATTATTGGGGTGTTTTCTCTCTCTCTCTTTATTTACTTTACTTCCCAATCATTGTTCCCACCTCTCAGTTCCCCCTCCCACTCTCCGTTCCCCCCTCCCACTCTCTATTCCCCCTCCCTTTCTCCTCTGAGAGTGTGGAGTCCTCCTGGGTATCCCCTCACCCTGGTACATCAAGTCTCTGCAGTACTAGGCACTTGCCTCTCACACTGAGGCCAGACAAGGCAGCCCAGCTAGAAGAATTCCATAGATAAGTAACAGATTTAAACCCAAGCTGCAAATCTGCTACATATATATGTTGGGGTGGGGGTACCTATGTCCAGCCCTTGTATGCTCTGGTTGGTGGTTCAGTCTCTTTGAGAGCCCCCAAGGGTCCAGGTTGGTTGAGACTCTTGGTCTTCCTGTGGAGTTCCTATCGCCTTAAGGGCCACAGTCTTTCCTCCTATTCTTCCATAAGAATCCCCAAACTCTATCCAATGTCTGGCTGTGGGTCTTTGCATCTGTCTGAGTCAGCTATTGTGGCCTGTCTGCAAGCGGAACAGAGTTTTATTATTAGTGTCAGGGATTGGTGCTTATCCATAGGATGGATCTCGAGTTGGGCTGGTTATTGGTTGGTCATTCTCTCAGTCTCTGCTCCATCCTCCATCCCTCCATTTCTTATAGACAGGATAAATTTGGGGCTGAAAGTTTTGTGGGTGGGTTGGTGTCCCTGTCTTTCCACTGGGGTTCCAGTTTTTGGGTTTTTTGGGTTTTGTCTTTTGGTTGTTGTTGTTGTTGTTGTTGTTTGTTGTTGTTGTTTTCAAAGCTGGGTTTCTCTGTATAGCCCTGGCTGTCCTGGAACTCACTCTGTAGACCAGGCTGGCCTTGAACTCAGAAACCCACCTGCCTCTGCCTCCCAAGTGCTGGGATTAAAGACGTGCTCCACCACTGCGGCTCAAGGTTTTGTTTTAATAAGGAAAATGCATTTAAAAGAACCAGAAATGTCTAAAGGCTTGTGATACTGGAAGAAAAGTCAGATTTTTCTTAGTTTCTGTGGTACTGTATACCATTTTACATAATCACAAAGACCAGAAAGTAGTTAATTTTATTTATGTATATGTTTTTTGTGTGAGTTTATGGTATGTGGATATGAGTGACAGAGTGTTTGATCCACTGGAGCTGCTTGATATTGGTACTAAAAACCAAACTGAAATCCTCTAAAAGAAAGCAGTCCAGAAAATATTTTTATGAGGATGCTTTTTTTTTTTTTTTTTTTGTTTTTCGAGACAGGGTTTCTCTGTGTAGCCCTGGCTGTCCTGGAACTCCCTCTGTAGACCAGGCTGGCCTTGAACTCAGAAATCCGCCTGCCTCTGCCTCTGCCTCTGCCTCCCTATGCTAGGATTAAAGGCGTGTGCCACCACTGCCCGTCTGAGGATACTTTTGATGATTTACTATCATTGATAATTTTTTAAATATTGTAATATCAATCTTTATTTAAGTAAATGTTTCATGGTTGTGATGGCCTTTAATCCTAGCACTTAGGAGGTAGGGCCAGGCTGAAGGACAGCCAGGGCTACACAGAGAAACCTTGTCTCCAAAAAAAAAGAAAAATATGTTCAAAATTAGGAATACCACTAGAGACGAGTAATAAAACTGGACATACATTATTCTGTTGCTAAATTTTTAAAAATAAGAGTACTTGTGGGCCTAGAGAGGTGGCTTGTTAAAGAGCTCTGGTTTCAATGCCAAGGATCTGGGTGGAACCCAGCCCACCTACATGACAGGTCACAGCTGTATATAACTTCAGTCCTGGCATATCTGATCCCCTTTTCTGATCTTCTGGCTTCTGTTGGCCCTGTACACACATTGTGCACAGACATACGTGTACATAAAACACGTGAAGATTAGACTTAAAGAAATGATCAATTTCAAATTAAGTTTTTTTGTTTGTTTTTTTGTTTCTGTGTTTTTATTTGGGTTTTGAGACAGGGTTCCTTTGTGTAGACCTGGCTGTCCTGGAACTCACTCTGTAGAGCCAGGCTGGCCTAGAACTTAAAGGTCTCTTCCTCTAAAGTGCTATGATTAAAGGTGTGGGCCCCCATCACCCTGCTAAAAAAAGAATTTTATGTTTTATGAATGATCTGTGTACATGCTGGTTAAGAAAAATGTCACAGTATTGTGTGGTTTTTTGTTGTGAATTTGTGTAGAGCTGACATGCTATTACAGTGCTTCTGTTTTATGTTCTAGTGTTCAAGCCATATTTCCCACTCCGGATCCTGCTGCTTTAAAAGACCGACGGATGGAAAACCTTGTTGCATATGCTCGTAAAGTAGAAGGGGATATGTATGAATCTGCAAACAATAGAGTGAGCATGTAATTTTTGTCTTTTCTGAAGTAGGACTGTTGAGTTCTTAATTACTTGTCTTGGTAAGGCATGGTAGCGTATATTTTTAATCTTGGTACTCTGGAAGCAGAGGTAAGAAGATCTGAGGCCACATCATGAGATCCTGTCTCAGAAAAAAACAAACATAAATTTAGTCGTCTTCTGTAATGTGACAATGTTGGTTTTCTTAGGAGGATTCTCTTTAGTTTTACCTTTAGCTTTAATGACCCATCTTCCCAGTACTTAACAGTTAAGATTAAAAAGCCATTTATTTTATTTATTTGAAACAAGTTCCCATGTAAAATCTGCAGGTCCTTCTGTCTCTAACTCCCAGGCGCTAGGATTTCATGTGGTGTTACTAAGTTTGGCCAACAAAGCATTGTCCTTAAGTGTATGTATTACCTTTTTTATTCACATTCACTCTCTCTTTCCCTCTCCGTTTGTCCTTTCCCATATTCCTTGGCTCTCCTGTAACTAACTCTGTAGACCAGGCTTAGCCTCAAACCTAGATCTGCATCTGCCTTCCTCATGCTGATACTACAGGTCTGTGCCACCACGTGCAGCTTACCTTTTCTTGCCATGCATTGTTCACATGGGACTTACCTTGAAAAACCGCTGTAATGTTAACAATTCTAGTTGAGGGAAGTATTAAAAAAAGGTGGAACGTATATGGCACGTGTTCCCGCCTAGGCCCTGGTCTTCTCATTCCTGGCGGGCTAGCCGGCCATGCACTGATAGGTAATGGCTGAGCTGCTTTTATCTTGTGGAGCTCTGACTCAGAGCTCCACAATCTCTCCACCCAGCTCACTGGGTTCCCACTGGCGGGTCACTACCACGCCGGCCCCATGCTTCAATACCCTGATGGCCTCGGTGGTGCCCATCAGGCAAACCCACACTTTGCCTCTGTACCTTTCTCTCTTGAACCCAGATAAGCCGCCAAGTGAAGGAAAACGCAACACAAACTTAGTTCAGAAACAAAGATAACTCAATCTCTGGGCTCATCAACTGAAACCTAACCTTGTAAGCCTTATTTAAATCTGATTCCTCTGGTGGCAAATCCTTGTGGATCTGCCATACCAGGAGACTCTAGTAGCTACATCTTACCCATTCCAAAAAGCTCTCTCTCTCTCTTTCTCTCTTCCTTCTCTCTTCTCCTTTCCATCCCAGAAGTCTCCCTATGTGCCCAGTGATTGGCTCCTTTATTCATTAGGGGATTGGTTCACAAGAAGTCACAGGTGTAACGCACTCCTTCTCTGAAGCCCCTCCCTGGAGGGCAGAATTAGCAGAATTACAATCAGCCCCAGGGCTATCCACAACAAATTCTGTGATGTTTTCTATAATCTGGGTGAATAAGTTAGTTCCCTGATGCTTTATGTGGAACAGTATTTTCTCTGCATGAAATTGAACCTTTAAATTGGTGCTAAAATGTAGGTTTTTCTTTATCCTTTAAATTGCCAGTTTTTATTTTGTAAATATAGTTCTTTGAAAAGTTTTATTTTATTTTGTAAGTTCATAGTAAAATTACTAGTCATATATCATTATGAGCTCATTTATTAATGAATTTTTATTTTGTTTTATTGTTATATTTGGTTTTTAGTTATTTCAAGACAGGGTTTCTCTGTGTAGTTCTGGCTGTCCTGAATCTTGTTCTGTAGACCAGGCTACTATACTCAGACTCTGATTTGCCTGACTCTGCCACTACAGCCAGCTTTAGTTCTTGCCTCTTGTTTAAATGAACCAATATTTGCTTAGTTCATTTTTTTTTTCTTTTTTTTTTTTGTTGTTGTTACTCAATTTCTCTTTTCTCCTTTTTTACTTAAAATTTCGTCAAGGCGGAATACTACCACCTCCTAGCTGAGAAGATCTATAAGATCCAGAAAGAACTAGAAGAGAAACGGAGGA
This sequence comes from Rhynchomys soricoides, assembly GCA_019843965.1. Taxonomy (NCBI): domain Eukaryota; kingdom Metazoa; phylum Chordata; class Mammalia; order Rodentia; family Muridae; genus Rhynchomys; species Rhynchomys soricoides. The sequence goes on from JADRCH010000174.1 coordinate 3,223,583, forward strand.
CTAGACTACAGAAACAGAACATGCTACCAAGTGCTCCTGGCATGGTACCAGTACCTATGAATACTGGTCCTAACATGGGACAGCAACCTACAGGAATGACTACCAGTAAGTACTTTTAATTATACATAATATAAGCCAGGCAGTGCTAGCATATGCCTTTAATCCCAGCACTAGGGAGGCAGAGGCAGGCGGATTTCTGAGTTCGAGGCAGCCTGGTCTACAGAGTGAGTTCCAGGACAGCCAGGGCTACACAGAGAAACCCTGTCTCAGAAAGGAAAAAAAAAAAAAGAAGAAGAAAAATTATACATAATATAATTAAGAAAATAATAACATCCACTTTTAGAAATGATTTGGCAAATAGAACGTTTGTGAATAATTGGCATAAATTGATAATCTACCATTATTTTTACTGTCCAAGAGAGCCTTTCAAATAGAAAACAGCAGCTTCTATGTTCCCATTGGCTTTCTCTAGCATCCACTGTCTTGTATCTGACAGGTAGCCAGTAGGTTTTAGAATACCACCTTCTTCAGGGCTCACTCGAAACTTAACTGCTTTTTGTTATCTAGGGATTTTTGTTGTTGTTTTGTTTTGTTTCTTTGGTTGGTGGGCTGGTTTGGTTTGGTTTGGTTTTTGTTTTTAGTTTTTTTGGGACAGGATGTCCTAGTTGTTCTCTTGTTATAAAGAGACACTATGACCACGACCAAGAAAACTCTTAAAAAGAAAGCACATAAACTAGGGAAGTGCTTACATGTTTAGAGCATTAGTCCATGATCCTAGTGGGGACTAAGCATGTACGGGAGCAGCAGTTGAGGGCTTTATATTCTGATCCCCCCTGGGGGGGGGGGGAACAGAGAGAGACTGTGGGTGTATGTAGCTGTGCTTTTGAAACCTCAAACCTAGTGACATCCCTTCTTCAAGGAGAGTATGCTCATTCCATTAGGGCCATATTTCCTACTCCTTCCCAAACAGTTCCAGTCACTGGAAGCCAAAGCATTCTACTATGAGCCTATTGGGCTGTCTTCATTCAGACTCTACGTGGGGTCTTCACTGTGTAGAGCAGGCTGGCCTTAACCTCAGAGTTCTGCTTGCTTCCGCCTCCCAAGTGCTGGTACTAAAGGTGTAGACCACCATACTTAGCCATATACTTCAATATAAAAACAGCTTCATGTTACAGTAACATTTTACTGTATGTTCCAAGGCTAAAGACAATTCATTTGGTAAAGGTGTCATTTCATAACATGTGTTAACTTACATTTCTGATTTAACACCATTCTTGACCTTAAGACTATTATGAATTATTTAATTTATTGATGTACTTCTAGATTCTAAGTAGTAGTAAAATACAGAATAAGAAGAAATTGGGGAGCTGTAGAGATGGCTCAGCAGTTAAGAGCACTGACTGCTCTTCCAGAGGTCCTGAGTTCAATTCCCAGCAACCCCGTGGTGGCTTACAACCATCTGTAATGGGATCTGATGCCCTCTTCTTGTGTGTCTGAAGACAGCTGCAGTGTACTCATATACATAAAATAAATAAGTCTTTTCAAAAAGAAGAAGAAGAAGAAGAAGTTGGGAAGAGGTGCTTATGTTATATGATATCAGTATCTGTTGTGGAAGCAAGTGTGAATCTTAGCAGCTGCCTAGAGGATGATGGAACAGAGGAAAAAAATGAAGCCATGCCTTTTTCAATGGAGGTCAGCAACAAAGACATGGCTGAAGTGCAGAGAAAGAGCTTCAGCACACAAGTGTAGAAATCCAAAGCACCCTGGGAAATCGTGCTTTAGGCTTATGTTTTTGGCTAGTAAACTGAAGGAAAATTCTTGAAGTAGAAAAGCTGGCAGGCTCTGTATAATTTCTGAAGCAGCTATTGTTTGTTTGTTTGTGACTGCCCCTAAACTGGATTTGAACTCAATAATTCTTTTAGCTTTTTAAGTGTTTGGTTAGAAATCTAAGTCCAGCTTACCCAGAACAATAGAAACTGGTGATGATGGTTTACTTATATACACCCCACAGAGGTCAGAGGACGATTTGCAGTAGTCACTTCTACTTCTACCCTGTGGATCCTGGGTATCAGACTCAGGTTGTCTGGTTTCAAAAGAAAGTACCTTTATTCACAGAGATGTTTTACTATGTTAGCCCAGCATACTATTCTATGTACCTTGTTGAAAGTGTTTAACTAGAAGATGTAGAGATAATCTAACAAGATACCAAAGTTATGTTTTAATCTCATTTTAAGTTTTATATTTAAGAAGCATAAAATAGTATAATATGGAGGCCATTTCTTGAGATTCTTGTCTAGTTAGAGATTATTTAAGCTATTAATAATATTTGATGTAATTTTGTTTTTAAGAAACAAAAGGATATTTAACTATTTTTGTTTCCCACTTCAGATGGACCTCTACCCGATCCATCTATGATCCGTGGCAGTGTGCCAAACCAGATGATGCCTCGGATGACTCCACAACCTGGTAAATTTTGGAAGAAAGTACATGGTTGATTTTAAGAGTCTGATATAGAACAGAATGACACTTGCCACCTTAATTCCTGGTTTAGTCCAGCAGCAAGTCTCGTAATTTTCTGCTCTGGATATTTGAAAATTTCTTGTAGAAAGTCCACCAAGAGAGGGAAAATGAGAAATTATGTTGTCTGACAGGTCCAAGAGTAGAACCCAGTAAATAAGCAAGCATACCTTTAAAACCAACTAATTGCCAGTCATGTTAGTACTCAACTCACCTCTAATCCCAGCACTCTGGAGTCAGAGGCAGGTGGATGGTACTCTTGTAAATTCAAAGCCTACCTGATCTATATAGTAAATTCTGGACTAGGCAGAACTACACAGTGAAAACCTGCCTCAAAAATAAACTAAAATAATAATAACCATTACCAATTTACTAGCTGGCAGTGAACATTTGGGGAGGCAGGGTCACGTGGATGTCTATGAGATCAAGCATGAGTTCAGACTAGCCAGCACTACAGAGGGAGACGCTCTTTCAAAAATTTAAAGTAACAAACAATTTAGCATGTTGCAAAATTTAGTTCATAAACTATCAATTGTACTCTTACTTTGAGCTAGAGACTTGGCACAGGGTTTAAGCACACTAGCTGCTGTTTCAGAGGAACTCCATCATGGCAGCTCACAAAGAAACTAATAAACCAAAAAATGCCTAGAGGTGGTACATACCTTTAATCTTAGCACTTTGGAGGCAGAGACAGGCAGATCTCTGAGTTCAAGGACAGCCAGGGGTTACATAGTAAGACTCTGTCTGGAAAAACAAACATACATATACATACAAACAAACAACAAATAATGCCCTTGTTCAACTGGTATGACTGAAACAAATTGATTCAGAGTTTCAGTATTACTTTGTTGGTCCTAAGAAAATAAGCGGAATCTCATATGAACTTATGTCTTGTTCTTAAATTCAACAAAAGTATTGAGATATAATATTTTAAATGTATTCACAGGTTTGAATCAGTTTGGGCAGATGAATATGCCACAGCCTCCTGTCGGTCCCCGGCAACCCTCTCCTCTTCAGCACCACGGACAATTGGCTCAGTCTGGGTCACTCAATCCGGTTAGTTTTATCCTTTATACCTTAAAAAAAAAACTTTTTTTTCTTTGTTGCTACTTCAGGAAACACTAGTATTCATACCCAACTAAGCAGAACACTTTTTAGTCTATGACTAATGTGTATGTTCTTGTAATGTTCATGCAGAAGTTTGAGTAAAGTTTAAACAATTATCTCTGTCCTTCCATGTGTGTTCCAGTGATCAAAGTAAAGATTATAAATCCAAGTGACAAGTGCCTACCTTTTATTTTTGACACTTCCTGACCACCTGAGACCATCATTCTTCCCCCCCCCCCCCCCCCCCCCCAAAGACAGGGTTTCTCTGTAGCCCTGGCTGTCCTGGAGTGCTGTGTGCGCCACCACTTCCGGGCGAGACCTTTTTTAATAGTTTTGTAGTTTTCTTGTATTTGGCCTTTACTATTACATAGAGTTTAGACTGTACCTCAGTGGTGGAGCGTTTATGTAGCACATGGAAGACTTGGTTGTCTCCTTAGAACCACAAAATGCCCACAGTCCCAGTTAAGTAGACTGTATTTTAGAGATGAGAGTAAGTTTAGTTGTCATCCAGGATTTCACTATGTAGCTCTTACTGTTCTAGAGTTCTTTATGGAAACCAGTCTGACATCCTGAAATGTCAGAAATCCTGTCACTGTCCACTTCTGAGTGCTAGGATTAAAAGGTGTGTGCTATCATACGTGGCTAAACACAAAATCTGAAGGAAGTAAGTGGAAGGGCAGAAATTAATATACAACACAGTTTATTTGTGCTGAGGAGAGGGCGTAAAAGCATAAGCAGCCGAGTCCAGATCCCCAGCAGCCCATAGAATCCAGGCTGTGGTGGCCCACACTTGGAACTGCAGTGCTACAGTGGAGATTTCTGAGAAAAGCTCACTGCTTGTCCATTCTAGCCTAAACTGAAGTCCTGTCTCATCAGATAAAGTGAAGGATCTGGATATGTGCTCAGTTAGTAGGAGAGTTGTTGCTATTGAATAGCATTCTGGCTCAGTTGTGCCAGCAACTTCATATGGTGGTTTACCAACATCCATTACTGCAGATCTAGGGTATATGATAACCTCATCTGACTTTCATGAGTGCATAGCATGCATGTGGTATATATATGTACATGTAAGTAAATCATACACATAAAATATATCATAAGAAAGTAGTAATTTTTTAAAAGTAAAATGAGGTAGAGAGAAAGTAGGAGGTACATTTCTATTGCTGTGGTAAAATACCATGACAAAAAGCAACTTAAGGTTGGCCAGGCAGTGGTGGCGCACGCCTTTAATCCCAGCATTCGGGAGGCAGAGGCAGGCGGATTTCTGAGTTTGAGGCCAGGTTGGTCTTCAGAGTGAGTTCCAGGACAGCCAGGGCTACACAGAGAAACCCTGTCTTGAAAAAGTTTTTAGAAAAAGCAACTTAAGGAAGAGTTTTGTGTTGGCATATGATTCTGGGGCTAGACATGTATAATGGCATTCAAGGTGTGGCAACAGGAGCACGGGTCTGAGAGGTTACATTTCAGCCACAAACAAGGAGCAAAGTGTTCCAAATAGAAGGGGGTTAATAAGTATGTAAACTTTACCCTCACCTACTGCCATACGTTGTCCAACAAGGCTGCACTTCCTAAAGATTTCCTAATAGTGCCCCTAGCACTAACTGGAGACCAAATTTTCTTTTTTTCTTTTTTTTTGGTTTTTTGAGACAGGGTTTCTCTGTATAGCCTTGGCTGTCCTGGAACTCACTCTGTAGACCAGGCTGGCCTCGAACTCAGAAATCCACCTGTCTCTGCCTCCTGAGTGCTGGGATCAAAGGCGTGCACCACCACTGCCTGGCCCAAATTTTCAACTGCCCAAGACTGGAGAGACATTTCCTATTTATATTACCATAGTTTCTCAATTCTCTGAAATATGGAGAATTTTTTAAAATTTTATTAAATAAATTTTATTAAAGGTCTAGACTTGTGTAAGGCAGTTTTAGAAGCAAAAAGTGGAATCGTCTCAGCACTTCTGCTGATCGTGAATACCACAGTAAGAGCAGAGAGCTCATGTAGTTTCTGATTCATTTCCCAATGTGAAGAAAATACTCAGTTGTTTGTTTCTTGTCAGAGTTCTAGATATCTCCGAGCCATCAGTCCCTTCACGCTCTTCTTTCTTGAGGTTATGTTTGGTACTTATAAGCCTTTTACTACTCTTTAGTTTTTAAGTGATTACTAGTCCTTTCACTTATTCCTTCTGTTTCTCTTCCCCAAACTATTGTCTTTTATTATTCTCTGTGCACACGTCTTGATAGCAGAACAAGAGTGATTGTTAATCACAGTTGGAAAATAAATGTAATGAAGCAATTGTTGATCTATTGTTTGGTGTGGATGGGTTTTTTTGTTGTTGTTTATTTTTTATTTTTGTTTATTTGCAGCCTATGGGCTATGGACCTCGCATGCAGCAGGCTACTGGCCAGAACCAGTTCCTCTCCCAGACTCAGTTTCCATCCCAAGGGATGAATGTAACAAACATGCCTTTGGCTCCATCCAGCGGTCAAGCACCAGTATCTCAAGTGTGTTTTTACTATTTAATGTAATGCTTAGTGTGCACATGTAGACACACAGGCCACAGGGTACACATACAGGACCATAGTATGTACTCTACTCTCTCCTCCTCTAAGGATTGTATTCAGATTCCCAGGCTTGACAGGCAAACATTTTTTCCTGCTGATAACAGTTTTCATAAGAAATGTGGCATAGAAGTAATTGATTTTGTCTTCTGTTCAAAGACAGGTCTCACCATTTAACCTTGGCCTTTAACTTGGAGAACAAATCTTTATTTTTAAAATATTTATTTGGAGTTTTGAGACTGAGTCTCATGTGGCTTAAGCTGGTCTGAACCCCACTCTGTATTCTTGGATAGCTCTAAGTGTCATATACTCCTGCTCAGCCTCCAAACTGCTAGGATTCTAGGTTTGCCTTACCATACTTGCTCTGTTTTGTACTTACAGTGTCTTGAGCAAGAGGCAGTGGATTTGTAATATTAAGCTAGACATTTTACCCTTTCACAAAAAGTTAGGGATCAAATCTAGCATATGCATTGAAAGTATTTTACTATATGAACAAATCTTAGCATAGTAGGTCAGGGTAACACTGAACTTTTTCCAAGTAGTCTAAGTTAGTCTCAATTCATGATCTTCTTGCTTCCTCTCAATTGGCTGGGATTAAAGGCCTGTACTACCAGGACTGGCCAAAGAGTGAACGCTTAAAAACAAACTCTTAGGGTTGTTAGGAAGTAGCTTTGAAGTGAAGACCACTCGCTGCTCTTCAGACAGACTGTGGTTCAGATTCTATCTTTGCATCAGGTGTCTCACAGGTGCCTATAACTCCACTTCCAGTGGCTGCTTTCTAATCAGGCATGCAGAAATTCTAACCCTGTATGATTTTGAATGTTCTCCCTTCCTCTACTTTGACAACTGATTGTGTTCAGGCGTATATACCTTTAATCCTATGCATGGAGACAGAGGCAGGTGAATGGTCTACATAGTGAGACTTTGTCTCAGAATGAAAAACATTAGATACTGTTTTTTGTTTATACTCACTGCATGTAGTAAATACCATATGTCCTGACTTTGTGATACCGTATGTTTTTCATTTCACAGGCACAAATGTCCAGTTCTTCCTGCCCAGTGAACTCTCCTATAATGCCTCCAGGGTCCCAGGGGGGCCATATTCACTGTCCTACTCTGCCTCAACCGGCTCATCAGAATTCACCTTCCCCTGTTCCTAGCCGCACCCCTACCCCTCATCATACTCCCCCAAGCATAGGGACTCAACAGCCACCAGCAGCAGCAGTGCCTGCACCTGTTCCTACACCTCCTTCCATGCCACCTGGACCACAGCCCCAGTCTCTACATCCCTCATCTAGACAGACACCGACACCACCAACACATCTGCCTCCCCAAGTGCAGCCCTCACTTCCTGCTGCTCCTTCTGCTGACCAGTCTCAGCAACAGCCTCGCTCACAGCAGAGTACAGTAGCTTCTGTTCCTACCCCAACAGCACCACTGCTGCCTCCTCAGCCTTCCACTCCGGTAAGTAGATTTGTATTGGCGTGTCCTTACAACAAGTTAAGCTCCAGCAAAGTTTTTATTTTTCTTTCTCATGGTTTTGTTTAGTATCACTTTCCATTTTGCTTTATTCTATGTTCTAGGATAAAAAAGTATGTCATCACAGTATACTTTATTAAAAACATTTTGAGCTCTGCAGTGGTGGCGCATGCCTTTAATCCCAGCACTTGGGAGGCAGAGACAGGCGGATTTCTGAGTTGGAGGCCATCCTGGTCTATACAGTGAGTTCCAGGACAGCCAGGGCTAACCCTGTCTTGAAAAACCAAAAAACAAAACAAAACAAAAAAACCCAACATCTTGAAACAGATTAAGTTGCAGTACTGATATATTAAACTAAAACATTATAGGACTAATTACACATAAACACACAAGTCAGAGGACAACCTGTAGCAGTTGGTTCTCCTCTTCTACCATATGGGTCCCAGGGATCAAATTCAGGTTGTCAGACTTGATAACAGGTGCCTTTACCCAGTAAACCATCACACTGACCCTAATTTCATTTTTAAAGAAATCTTTTTGTTTTGTTTTGTTTTGGAAACAGGGTCTCTCTGTGTAGCCCTGGCTGTCCTGGAACTCACTCTGTAGACCAGGCTGGCCTCGAACTCAGAAATCCGCCTGCCTCTGCCTCCCGAGTGCTAGGATTAAAGGTGTGCGCCACCACTGCCTGGCTTTTTTTTTTTTTTTTAAGTTGTATATATTTATTTTATTTATATGCGTTCACTGTAGTTTTCTTCAGACACACCAGTAGAGGGCATCAGATCCCATTACAGATGATTGTGAGCCACCATGTGGTTGCTGGGAATTGAACTCAGGCCCTCTGGAAGAGGAAGCACTCAGTGCTCCTAACTGCTGAGCCATCTCTCCAGCCCCCTAATTTCATTTTTAATACTTTTGAGTTTCTCTGAGGAAGTCATCTTTGGAACTAACACCAAAATCTTGGTAGCCATTCAAGTAAAACTAACCAGCCAGCATTGGCAACTCCTGTACCTCCCATTCTTAAGGTGACCTGAGTAAGAGGAAACACCAGTGGGTCCAATGACACTGCTGCCAACAGAAATGGTCACTGCTGTGTAGCATAAAGTTAAACTATGAGCAGCTGATAAGCTTTTGTGTGCTTTTCTTTGTTCTTTCTCCAGCTTTCCCAGCCAACTGTAAGCATCGAAGGCCAGGTATCAAACCCTCCTTCTACTAGTAGCACGGAAGTGAATTCCCAGACTATTCCTGAGAAGCAGCCTTCCCAAGAAGTAAAAATGGAGGTTAAAATGGAGGTGGAGCAGCCAGAACCAGCAGATGCTCAACCTGATGATACAAAGGAGGTGAGGTTCTGTTCTGAAAGGAGATTTGTGTGTATCCCTAGTGATGGTCATGGACTTATTCCCAGGGGAATGTCTGTGAAATACTGAAAGTTCCTTCCTTGTCTTTCAGGCTAAAGCTGAGGATGGTAAAGTAGAACCTACAGAAACGGAGGAGAGAGGCTCTGAGTTAAAAACTGAAGTGAAAGAAGAGGAAGACCAGCCAAGCACCTCTGCTACCCAGTCCTCCCCAGCTCCTGGACAGTCAAAGAAGAAGAGTAAGTAAAGGCTTGGGAGGTCATCCGTTTGATAAAATCCCATAAACAATCAAGATCTGAATTTGTTTCCCACCGATTGTGTGGATACACCAGATATGTGCACATCCTTAATCCCAGTGCTTGGGAGGCAGAGGCAGAAAAATCTGAATTCAAGGCTAGCCTTGTTTACTACATAGCAAATTCCAGGTAAAGCTGAGATAGACTGTGAGACCCTGTCTTATAGCTGAGCATTGTGGTACACTTGTCATTTAACTACTGGGGAAGTAGAGACAGGAAGATCCCTGGAATTGCTGGTTAGTGAGTTCAGATCCTACTAAGACTCTGTTTTGGCAGGGGTTGAGGATAGAGGATGGAGACAGTTAAGAGTGCTTCACTACTTTTTATAGAGGACCCAAATTTGACTCCCAGGAACCACATGGTAGGTTATGAGTACATGTAACTCCAGTTCCAGGGACCAGACAACCACTTCTGTCCTCAGGCTTTAGCACATAAATTTGCACAGAGGAACATAAAATGAAGTATTAAGTGTGAAAAACAAGGTTATTAACCTGAATGAAAACACTCATCTAATGTTGACCCTTGGTTTACCAACAGAGAGACACAGACATATACACATGGCAGCCATGCTGGAAAAAGTGTTGACTCCTGTAAATTTTTATTTGACCTCTACAAATGCATTTGTGCACAGGTACACAAATGTTCACAGATATAGAACTTAAAATTTTTAAATTATTGATCTCTTATTTCTTGAACTCTTGCATTCTGTAACAGGGCCTCAATCCCTCTGTATCCCACGGCCTTATCTCAGGCATCTTCCTGTATCATTTTGCCTAGTATTAGTATTGCCATGTGCAGCCACACCAGTTCAAAGAGGACATTGCCAGCTCTGCTTGACCACACTCCTCTTTCCACAAACAACTTTTGGACTGTTTCTTCGAGAAGTCTCTTCTGTGTTTGAGGAGCCTTTGATTTCTGTTTCTGTTTGGTCAAGTTCATTCTCAATAACTCTGCAGCTTGAAAAGTAACTCAGCTAGTACAAGATGGACCAGCTCTGTTGTTTTCCAGGAAGTGGTCAAATCAGAGTGGGAATTAAACTTAGAAAGTAAGCCCTTAGTCAAGTTTCTCTGAGGACACTGTCACTTCAGCAGGTGCTTTTAGAACTTTTAACATGAATATGTTTTTAACATCCCTTTGTTAAACAGTCAATAATTGATTTCAATGGACTCTCTCTCCTTAAAGTTTTCAAACCAGAAGAATTACGCCAGGCTCTGATGCCAACATTGGAGGCACTTTACCGGCAGGACCCAGAATCCCTTCCCTTTCGTCAGCCTGTGGACCCGCAGCTTCTAGGAATCCCTGTAAGTATTTGGTATTTTTTATTTCCTTTTAGATGGAGAAACATCTTTATTAGCATGATTCATGTTGCAGAAGCTACTCTACGTGCGGTGCGAAGTTTTACTTCTTCATTGTTGTATAACTAACACCATGGTTTTTGTTGTAAGATTTTATTTTATGTGTGTGAGAACAATGTCACTGTCTTCAGACACCAGAAGAGGGCATCGGATCCCATTACAGATGGTTACAGATGTGGTTGCTGGGAATTGAACCTGGGACCTCTGGAGAACAGTCAGTGCTCTTAACTGCTGAGCCCTCTCTCCAGCCCTATCACCATGGTTTTAATTCATTTTCATAACCTACCCAAAATAAACCCCATGTCTCTTAAAATCACTAGTTGCAGCACTCTTACTGCCTAATTCCTCTGGATTCTTTTCGTTTGGTTTTTCTATTCTGGTGTTGAGAATCACACTCAATGTGGAATGAAAGCTTAGCAAGTGCTTTGCACTGACTGACCCCCAGTCACCAGTACCACCTTTGAGCTTCTTCCATGTTATATTATTGTGTCACCCAGTGCCTCCTTTTAATCATATAATATTCAAGTATGTTGATATTACTGCATTTTGTGTATGTATTTAATTGGCAGGTATTTGGTTATTTCCAGTTTTGGGCTGTTGAGAATGTGACAGCTGTGAAGGTCGGTGTACACTCACTGCTTTGACTGTTTAGATTTGGAGTGTCTCACTTTATACCCCAATTTATCCTTGAACTTGTAGGTCCTGCCTTGGCCTTTATGCACTGATATTACAGGATTGTGTAAATTTTTATGTGTTACAGATTTCTGTTTCTCTTTGGTATGTTAGAGGTGCGGTTATTGAGTCAACAATTATCATCTGAGCAGCTATAGATCACAACAGAAAGATGAGTCCCTTGGTTCTGAAGATTTTTTTATATTTTATGTGTATGAGGTTTTGTGTGTGTGTGTTGGGTGCCTCATTCCTCTGCCAAAAGAGGGTAGTAAACCCCCCTATAACTGGAGTTACAGATGGTTGTGATCTATCATGTAGGTGCAGAAAGCTGAACCTATGTCCTCTGTAAGAACAGCAAACGCTTTTAACTGCTGAGCCATTGGTCAATGTCTCTTCCTCTGTTTCAACCCGCAAGTTTTGCGTTTTGTTTTTGTTTTATTGAGACTTGGGGTGGGGTATGTATGTATGTATGTATCTCTAGTTGGCCTGAAATTACTATGTAGACCAGACTGTCTTCAAATCATGGTCTCATCTACCTGCTCTCCCAAACTTAGTTTTGAAATGTTTAGAAATTGTAATGCACCCAGGTTGCTTGCAAGTTTTATTCAAAGATTTTCATAAGTGTTATTGAGTGACCGGGCAGTGGTGGCGCACACCTTTAATCCCAGCACTCGGGAGGCAGAGGCAGGTGGATTTCTGAGTTCGAGGCCAGCCTGGTCTACAGAGTGAGTTCCAGGACAGCCAAGGCTACACAGAGAAACCCTGTCTCGGAAAACCAATAAAAAGTGTTATTGAGTGGATATGGTATTGGAGTGCTTTTCAGGGGCAACATTTATTCAGGATTTTTTTTTTCATGGTTTTCTGTTACTTTAAAACACTGATTCTCTAGGATTTGTAGGCCTCTTCCAGTACTTAATCCTCAAAGCCTCTTAATACATTGGTAGATTAATATTTTAAAGAAGTGACAGACTTCAGTCAACTCCTGGGAAGTAAGACCTGTCGAGACACATAACATTATGTGGAAAATTAATGATGCTACTAGGAAGACACTCCCTCTTCCCTAAATACCCTGCTCATGAGTATGTGATGTGGTGTTGCTTATACTTCTAGGATTACTTTGACATTGTGAAGAGCCCCATGGATCTTTCTACAGTCAAGAGGAAGCTGGACACTGGACAGTACCAAGAGCCCTGGCAATATATAGACGATATCTGGCTTATGTTCAACAATGCCTGGCTATATAACCGCAAAACTTCCAGAGTGTACAAATACTGCTCCAAACTCTCTGAGGTGTTTGAGCAAGAGATTGACCCCGTCATGCAAAGCCTGGGATACTGTTGTGGCAGAAAGGTAAGAGGTAGCTTTCAAACCTGTCCTTACCTTCTAAGTCCTTCCAAGTCCTTCTGACTTGATGACAGTCTCCCCATCTCTGTTCCTCTTCTCATGTGGCAGGAAGTCAAAACAGATTGTTGAATCACTTTTCCAATGTGCTACCAACCCCAACAGGCCCTTTTCCTTAACACACGATATTGTCTGTTTGGAATGTGCTTTCTATGAAGACCTCTCCCCTCCCCTTTTTTTTTACATATATGCGAATCATGTGGCTGAGCTGAGCCTTTAGTGTATTGACTCATCAGACTAAGCTCATGGAATAGGAGCTTTATTATGTCCCTGTAGATGCAGCTTGCTCCACACATGATGCTTTCTTGTCCTCAGTGTAACTGCTCATGCAGCTTGTAGGTATCTGTGGACAATTATGCCTGGGGGCCTGATGAAATTGTGTAGTAAACTACTGGTGGTTTTTATAAGTTGGCATGGATGATTATGATTTATCTAAGTGAGAGCTGAGTTGGTACTGGCTTGTTTGTGATTTGCCCTTGTTACTATTCTGCCTCGTACTTGAGGTCTTTGCACTCTTAAACAAATACTTTCTTTTGCAGTTGGAGTTCTCTCCACAGACTCTATGTTGCTATGGCAAACAGTTATGCACAATCCCCCGTGATGCTACTTACTACAGTTACCAGAACAGGTAAGCTCAACCACATGTAGACCATGGTCCATGTGGCCTTATAGACGTACATGCAACCCAGACATTGGTGCATATGTGCACACTCTTGAGTGTGTGGACACACGCATTATGATTCATGTTACCTGCTTGAAACATCTGTATTGCATACATTGTTTTCTATAGTATTTTCTCATTTAAAAAATAATAAAAGTTAGTTTTGTGAACCTAATCTCACCCTACCCCACCCTAATTTCTTATTCTTGGATTATGATTAAAAAGCATTCCAGAGTATTTACTTTATTTGTGTTAGGCAAATTAAAAACAAAGAAATCTCCCAGAGCTGAGATCTAGCTAATTTGTAGAGCACTTGCCTGGCATCCATGAAGCCCTAGGTTTTGATCCTAGCATCTTGTATATGGAATATAGTGGTTCAAATCTATAATCCAAGTACTGGAAGGGTAGAAAGGTTCAGGGATCACTTCAAAGTTGTCCTTGGACGGCTATTTAAGTAAATTTGAGACCAGCCTAGATGGCATGAACCCTGTCTAAAAAAAAATATGAAACACACACACACACACACACACACACACACACACACACTGGTTTTCTCTACACAGACGTGGGTATCCAGTGTTCTCTGCCCTATTCTTCACTTACCAAGTGACTAATCACAAGTTGTATACACTAACCTCTTGATTGTGAATAATAAATCTCTTGTTGGTAGTAATCAGACTGCATTAGAGATCATCCAGTGTTTGTTCTCAGACCTTTGCAACAGACCTGCACGTCTAAGCAGTTGCTGAGCTGGCTTGTTTAATGCTGCCAACACTGGCTCAGAGGTTAAGAGCACTGGCTGTTCTTTCAAAGGGCCTAGGTTCACTTCTCAGCAACCTCATGGTGGCTCACAACCATCTGTCATGCAGTCGTTTCCCTCTTCTGGTTTGCATGACAACAGAACACTCACATACATTAAATGAATAAATCTTGCATGGTGGTGGCAGTGCACACCTTTAGTCCCAACATTGGGGTGGGGTGGGGAGGCAGGTGGATCTCTGAATTTGAGACCAGTCTGGTCTACAGAGAGATTTCTAGGATGGTCATGACTACACAGAGAAATCCTGTCTCAAGGGGGGAAGAAAGACATATGCAGTATATATATACACACACTGTGGGCGGGGGTGGGGTGTGTAGTAATAGTGGCAGCAGTAGCAGCAGCCCTGGGTAGTAAAAATCAAGCAGTATGGGTCTAAGTGAAAGGTCTTTTTTTATTTGGTGTAATCATTTGCTACCTGTGATTCCATTGAAATATTTAATGCTAATATGTGCTTTGCCTTGGCTTTCTGCTTTGTGTTGTCTTGTCTTGCTTTTGGTTTTTGTTGTCTTGCAATCCCTCATTTCTTCGTTTGTTTTGTTTTTTTTTTCTCCCTCATGCTTGTCGTTGTCTGCGCTTGGCTTTGATTGCAAAAACACAAAAACAAAAAAACAAAAATAAATAAAACAAAACAAAAAAACAAAACAAACCCAAACTGTGGGGCCCATAAATCTGCATCATTGAATGTCCTTGTCGCCGTTGATGACCTGCTCTCTGCTCCCGTTCCCCTCCTTGGCCTGCTGTGATTGGTGGCTTCGTTGCTTGGCTTGGGCTGTGTTGTGTGAACGGAACAGTTCACCCCAGTATGGCCTTCTTGCCGACAGGTATCATTTCTGTGAGAAGTGTTTCAATGAAATCCAAGGGGAGAGCGTTTCTTTGGGTGATGACCCTTCCCAACCTCAAACGTAAGTGACTACATCATTTTGAATCTGCTCTTTTAACTCTCTAATCTCACAGGATTGTTCTCTCAGACATGTCGAAGTGGTCTTATACAGTTGTCTGTCCAGCACTGTATCCCACCAGTCATAGGTTATTACTGTTTAAGTACAAATGATTTTGAGGTAAATTAAATTAGATACTGATTCTCAGTTGAAATACTGATTCTCACATAGAGGTGCCTACACTTGTCTCTGGCGATTGGCTACTCAGCTGGCTAGCCTAGATTCTGTTAACAATGTTCTGGGTTAAGAATGATCTGAGCATTGGACAGTCATCTTAGTAATAATAATCAGTACTTATAAAAGTATACCTTCTCTTCTAAAAATTGAGAGGTTTTATTAAGTATATTGAGTTTGAACAAGGTTAGTAGACTTTACTATATAGCTTCAAGTGAGCCTGCCTGGAGCTTTGTAGTTTCATAAGTTTTTAGTGTTTAGTAAATGCCAAGAAAAATTTCAACACATGGCTTAAGCTGCCAACTTGCATTGTTAGTCTCTTTAACATTGAGTTAGACACTGTATTTCAACTTAATGAAGAATGTTTATATGAAGTTTAAAATTCATGGTAGTGAAAAGGATAGAATTAGTGAAAATGATAGATAGAATTAGTGAAAATGATAGAT
>JADRCH010000174.1:3239359-3252787 GCA_019843965.1 Rhynchomys soricoides
AAAATGATAGATAGAATTAGTGAAAATGATAGATAGAATTAGTGAAACAAGCCTCTGAGGCACCCTGGTTAGTTTTGTTTTATGCAGCAACACCTTCCCTTTCAGTCACCGTTGAAATACAGTGTGGTAGTAGCTCTGGGTGCCTTATAGGAGAACAGATGCTGAGAGCTTACAAAGAGACATTTTGACTCTTAGCAGAGCCAGAGAAGTCCACACTTGGGAAGGGTTTCCTGCTGTGGAAAGGGAAGCCAGTCAGTTTTACCCTTGAAACCTCAGAGTGGCCTGTTAGGTATTCTAAACTTAAAATCAGTAAGGCTCTGAGGTTAGAAAGTATAGAATTCCCTTCCTGGTTCTGCAAGTCTATAATGAGCCTGAGACACTAAATTTTAAAAAACTCCCATGCCATTCTGGATACTCTTGGTCTTTGGGTCTTCCATCAAGGTCTAAAGACAATCAGGAAGGTGAATGAATCTTGAGACTTTTATTTTATAAGATACACTTTTAAATTTGTTTTATAGGGGAATTGGTGGTCCTGGGCAGTATGGGAAGTGATGGCATATAATACTTTGAAATGAAAAATTTTTGTCCTTCAAATTTAGTCTGATGTAACTGCAGGAACCTAAAGCATGCACTTAACCTTTCTTCCCACCTTTGGTAAAAATACAAGACTTACAACAAGCCAGGCCGTGGTGGTGCATGCCTTTAATCCCAGCACTTGGGAGGCAGAGGCAGGTGGATTTCTGAGTTCGAGGCCAGCCTGGTCTACAGAGTGAGTTCCAGGGCAGCCAGGGCTACACAGAGAAACCCTGTCTTTTGGGGAGGGGGGACCAAAAGGACAAAAAACAAAACAGTATTTGACCATCTGGTTCCTAAAACCAAACTTGCCTCAAATACAGAGGGGTGGCGTGTGTGTGTGTGTGTGTGTGTGTGTGTGTGTGTGTGTGTGTGTGTGTTTCCCCCCCTTACCCCTGTAGGATCTCACTATGTAGCCTAAGTTGGTCTGTAATTTCAGATCTTCTTGCCTCTGAACACAGGGGTTAGAGGTGCACACCACCATAGCACCCTGTCATCTGGTTGACTTCTTTGTACTTTTGGAAGGGTGATAGGGGTAGGGTAGTGTAATTCTCTACTCCAGACCCCAGGCAGTTCTCTGTCCTCAGCCTACCAAGTAAAAACTATTCTTTTTTGGTTTGGTTTGGTTTGATTTGGTTTGGTTTTTTCCCAAGACAGGATCTCAACTACATACCTCTGGCAAAACTCACTATGTAAAACAGGCTGTCCCCAAACGCACAGAGCTTGACTTGTCTCTGCATCCAGAGTGAACACCATGTTTACAATCTGGGAACAGCCGATTCTAAAAACTAAACACTGCATAGAACCAGATTTTAAAATAGAACTGTACATGTTAACATGTTCTTTAGTCTGCACTACAGAGGCAGAGGGAGGTGAGCTCTTGTGAGCTCAAGGCCAACCATAGCTACATATGACCCTGTTTCAAAAGGATGTGTGTGTGTGTCTGTTAATTATGACGTACTGTATAGAACATAGCATTATATACAACTACGTTTTCTATGACCCAAGAAATACAGAAAATGAATTTTGTTCAAAGAGCATCGTATATTCAAGTAGTTATTGTGTTTGTTTCCTCATTATGTATGTCTATTCCCTTTCCTTAGTACGATAAATAAAGAACAATTTTCCAAGAGGAAAAATGACACACTGGATCCTGAACTGTAAGTAATTTCCCATGAATTATCTGTATACTATCTGACCTCTTTTCAAGATAACTTAATGTTCTTGGGCTAACATCTGCATATTGTAATGTTACAGGGCTGACCTTACAGTTAGTGTTCATTTAATGCTCCCTGTTGCGCGTCCTTAGAACCCCTTAGCCTAGCCATCAGCTTCCTGAGCCCAGTACCCTGAAGAGAACAGTTCTCTCTTCTTACTCTGGAAACGGGTGGGGTGACTCTAGGGCCTCAGGGTTGAGACTTCAGGTCGTTGGTTTTAACGGCCGTGCTTTCTTGCTTCTGAAATGTGCCCTCCCTGTAAAGCCAAAAACACTCCACTAAGCTGTTTTTAACTCTCTGGGCACGACAGTTGTCTTTTGATTTGTTAGAATTTACAGGAGACAGTCAACATTTTTGTTAGTGATGCTTCAGACTCCTAACATTTACGCTGTTCATTCCCAGGTTTGTTGAGTGCACGGAGTGTGGGAGGAAAACGCACCAGATCTGCGTCCTTCACCACGAGGCCATCCGGCCAACCGGGTGAGGCTTAAGACACTAGCACATCTGTTTTGTTTCTTACCATAAGCGTTCTTTTCCATAGCTGTTTGTATGTTCAGGGTTTCTGATTTTGTTAGAGCCTCACTATATAGCTCTGGCTGGCCAGGAACTTGCTACCTCCTGAGTGCTGGGATCAAAGGTGTACATTGCCGTACCTGGACAAAGCTATGTTATTCTAAGTATGTTCTTTGGGGTTAGGAGTGTAGCTTATTGGTACAGCACATGCCTGCCACAATTTGGCTTTGGGTTTTATTCTAACACTGCCAAAACTGTTTTTTCTTTGAATTGGAAAAGCATCAGTACAAACCCAGTTTAAAACTATAAATAGCAGCTGAGGAGATGGCACATTGGAAAAAGCACTTGCCATTTAAGTGTTAAGATACCCTAAACATCTGTAATAGCTCTATAGGTAATCCCAGCCTTTGGTAGGCAGATTCATTCAGATGGATGGATGGATGGATGGATGGATGGATGGATGAATGGATAGGTGTGAGTGTGTGTGAGTCCGGACCACAAAGTGAAAACCTATCTCCATAAAAGGAAGGGAATGTTATGTTGATATTAAAGCCAGTATTAACTGTAACAGAATTTGACAGATTTGAAAGCGTTTACTGATAACTACAGTCTTAAAAAGGGAACAGGTAGGTATTGGTATAAAGCTAAGGGACACCTAGTTCCTTGGAATGATATACTAATGACTCTTGGCCAGGCTGGGGGACTCTCAAATGAGAGTCAAAAATGATACTTTCCATTTTAGGAGAAAGGGGCCGACCTTAGGTTTTTTGAGACAGTATTTCTCTGTATAATCCAGGCTGTCCTGGAACTCAGAAATCTGTCTGCCTCTGCCTCCCAAGTTCTAGGATAAAAGGCGTGGCCACCACTGCCCGGCTGAAGGGCTACTCTTTCTTCCCAAGGTAAAACAAGTTAGAGTCAAGGTATATCTTGGGGTAGGATCTCCTCACGATCTATTGCTCCCCTTATTAGACTAATTTTTAATACAGGTAAGAGTACTCATGGATACCATCATTCATCTGGGAAAATACCAATACGTGATCGTCAGTGTCTGCCTTCCAATTTTCTGTTTAATTCCCCTTTATGTATGTTTAAGAGACATGCTCGCTAAGATTCACATGTTAAAAATGGCTTAAGACATATCTTAAAATTCTTGTAATTCAGAATTTAAGACCAGTCCGCTAATTAAAGACAATCATTGATACTGTATTTTGGCTGAGATAAATGGCTCTTACAGAGACCTTGAGTTCAGTTCTCAGCCCTCAAGTCAGCAGCTCACAACTACTTATAACTGTTATTAGGATGAATCCATAAGCACCCACATATAAGTGGCACATACCCAAAGACTTTTTTTTTTTTTTTTTTTTTTTTTTTTTTTTTTTTTTTTTTTTTTTGGAGATAGGATTTCTTTGGTAGACCAGGCTGGCTTTGAACTCAGTGTTGGGATTGAAATAGTGTGCTGCCACTACCACCACCACACCACCACCACCTGACTAAATTGTTTTTAAAAAACATATATTAAGGGCTGAGGAGATGACTCAGCAGTTGAGAGCACTGAATGCTCTTCCAGAAGTCCTGAGTTCAATTCCCAGCAACTACATGGTGGCTCACAACCATCTGTAACAGGATCAGATGTCTTCTGCAACAGAGTACTCATATAAAATAAATGTTAAAACAAAAAACAAAGCAAGCTTTATGTGTGTGTATGTGTGTGTATATATATATTTTTTTTTAAATTAGAAGTTGTTAGAATCTACTGTCAGTACTCTAACTTCAAAGGCTGACACAGGAAAATAGGAGTTGAAAACCAGCCTGGGTGTGTAATAGCTAGGGGCAGTACAGTTACAGTACAATACAGTTCAGTAGTAGGGAGCTTCTTTTTTTTTTTGTTGGTAGTTGTTTTTTGAGATGCTCTCACTGGCTGGCCAGGATCTCCTTGATCTTCCTGTCTCCATTCTCAGTTGGGATTACAGTTGTTCTCTTGTTTCTCTCAGCTAGAAATCGTAGACCTGCCTTCTAAAAGTTGTACACTGGGTATATCAGCTTTGTTATATGTGTAGGAACTTGTGCCAAGTTGTTTTTTGAGTTTACCTGGATTTGAATGATAGATTTTGTTACATGATACTTTAATTTTTGTGTTATATAAGCAACGTCCTGGTTTACGTTTTAGGTTTGTCTGTGATGGCTGTTTAAAGAAAACTGCACGAACTAGGAAAGAAAATAAGTTCTCTGCTAAAAGTAAGTCTCACTCTTAGAGGTAAACCTTACTTCAACAAATTACAAATAGCTGGGAGGTGGTGTCACACGCCTTTAATCCCAGCACTTGGGAGGAAGAGGCTGGCAGATTTCTGAGTTTGCAGCCAGCCTGCCCTGTCTTTAAAACTATTTATTTTTATTTGTATATATCCTGAATCTTAGTGAAAATAAAACTAGCAAAAATTAATCAGTTTTAACTGTTTATATAACAAGTGTTGTGGTGCACACCTCTAAGCCCTGTACTCAGGAGGCAGGTGGATCTCTTGAGTTTGAGGCCAGCCTCGTCTACATAGTGAGCCCCTCTTTCAAAAGAGATAAAGAAATTTAGCTAAAATAAAATAATTCTATAGCATACTGAATATTGAGCTATAAAAAAGCCACTGAAATTTTAATAAATTTCTCTCCTATATTTCTTCCTGATCTGGCACATGTCATAATGTGGGGTACATATAAAAGTGATTGACTAGAATCACTGTAGAATTAATTTACAGACACCTTCTGGCCTTACCTAATACTTTGTGTTGAGAGATAAGATATGAGTGATAGCTTACTATATTGAAAAACCAAATACATCAGGTTAGTTGAACCTCAATATTGACAGTAAAATTTGAGCCACGGTACCTTTCTTCCTACTCTTTAACATTAAGAATTGTACAGAAGGACATACCTTGGTAACTTGTAACTTTTGTATTCCTAGGATTGCCGTCTACCAGACTTGGGACCTTTCTGGAGAATCGAGTGAATGACTTTCTGAGGCGACAGAATCACCCTGAATCAGGAGAGGTCACTGTTCGGGTTGTTCATGCTTCTGACAAAACGGTGGAAGTGAAACCAGGCATGAAAGCCAGGTGTCTAGTGATCTCCAGTTCATTTTTTATAGATCCACAATTGTGCACACTCAGTTATTGTTGATTTCAACCTAAATGATTTGTGGTTTCCTTTCATCTGAATTATGTAGGTTTGTAGATAGTGGAGAGATGGCAGAATCTTTTCCATACCGAACCAAGGCCTTGTTTGCCTTTGAAGAAATTGATGGTGTTGATTTGTGTTTCTTCGGCATGCATGTTCAAGAATATGGCTCTGACTGTCCCCCTCCCAACCAGAGGTAGGACTTGATGTGACCAGCTTCTCATTTTGTGGGAGAGGGAGTGGCAAGGGGAATGGGTTTGTGTTACAACTAGAAGGAGAGCACACTGGGCAGAACAGGAAGGAGAGCGAATACCAGTCAGTCATACACGGGGGCCATAGCCAACCCAGGTCCCGGTAGTAACACCTGTGATTCCTTCCCTGAGAATTACAAGTAACAAGAGCACAGGAAAGAATGGGGATTCTTTAGCCTTGTAAATCATAATTTAATATGTGATGAAACATTTTACTCTCCTTGTTTTTGATACAGGAGAGTATACATATCTTACCTCGATAGTGTTCATTTCTTCCGTCCAAAATGCTTGCGGACTGCAGTCTATCATGAAATTCTAATTGGATATTTGGAATATGTCAAGAAATTAGGGTAAGCATATTAAAAAGTGATATGTTGTGGGAAATGTGGAAGAATGTATTTTGGCTTTCTCATGTTGGTTATAATATAGTGAAGCCATGACCTCAGTTTGTTAGATCTTTATGATGTGAAGATAACACCATGTGTTAACTAATAAACTAATCCTTTAGTTCTATTTTGTTGAAACCATTGATATTAATTCATTTGAAAATGAAATGTTTTCTTGATCTTTTTATGATTGAGTATAAAGACTGAAAACAGGCCGAGTGTGATGGTGTACACCTACAGTCCCAGCATAGGGCTGGAGGGTACAAGCTCATGGGTAAGTTAAGATGTGAAGGGAGTTCTGATTTCTAAGTACATACATCCTGGAGAGTGCTTGCCACCTAACTTGTTCTCATTGCACTTAATTTGTTAGGACAGGTTTTTTTCTCTTCTTTGATCTTAAAATACAGGTGACATTCCTCCATGGCCTTTCAGAACATGTAGGTGGTATGAGAACTGTTGGTGCTCTGGGTTTGGGTCTTGTTGAGAGTCAGCATTTGGATCCTTGTCCTTTTGCCTGGTTGCTTATGATGTACTGTATGCAGTGGTTTGCACCTGTACCACTATAGCTTTCTCTAACACAAATAATATCTTGACGTCCTTCTTTCTCTCTGTGTTTTTAGTTACACAACAGGGCACATCTGGGCCTGTCCACCAAGTGAAGGAGATGATTATATCTTCCATTGCCATCCACCTGATCAGAAGATACCAAAGCCTAAGCGCCTGCAAGAATGGTACAAAAAGATGCTTGACAAGGCTGTGTCAGAACGTATTGTCCATGACTACAAGGTCAGTTGGGACAAGAAATGTACCAGTCTACTATTTTCTGTTTTCTCGTTGACAAGTCTTGTTTGGTCTTATAATGTGTAACTGTTATAATTATGTTAGTTCATTAAAGTTTATTTTAAATACATAAAGTCTCAAACTTAGGCCAGGTGTTAGGTGATTTACATATGAGCGAAGTAGTGCTTGCCTATAATCTCACTTTGGAAACTGAGGCAGGGTGATTCAAAGTTCAAAAGTGTCATGGGGGTCTGGAAAAATGGACCAGCAGTTTAGAGTACTTGTTCTTGCAGAGGACCCAGACTAGATGCCCAGCACCCACATGGCCCCTCATATCCATCCTTGACTCTAATCCCAGGTCGTCTGACTTCCTTTTTTGGCCTCTGTGGGCAACAGGCACACTCATGGTGCACACATGTACGTGCAGGTCAAACGCTTATACATATAAAATAAAATAAATAAATCTTAATTTTTAATAATTAAATGTATCATGGGTAGGATGTGGTGGTACATGTCTTTACTAGCAGTGGATAGGCAAAGGCAGGTAGATCTCTGAGTTTGAGGCCAAACTCGTCTATATAGGGAATTGCAGGCAATCCTGGGCTAAGTAGGGACACTGTCTCAAGAAAGAAAGAACTGGGTATGGTAATTACATATGTGTTCAATTCCAGCATTCAGGACACTGAAATAGATGGATCTCTGAGTTCTGAGGAGACCAGCCAGCGTTACATAGTGAACCAAGAGTAGATAGCGGTACCCTCTCTAAAAGAAAGAAGGAGATACATTGTTCCAAATTAGTATTCTGAATCTCTCTGGTTTGTGCCCTAGAGAACATTTTCATTTTTGCCACACAAAGAAAGCTTTTTAAAAACAGAAAGCCAGCTGGGTGGTTGTGGTGCATGTGCACACCTTTATTTCCAGCACTCAGGAGGGAGAGGCAGGCAGATCTCTGAGTTCAAGGCCTGTCTGGTCTACATTGTGAGTTCTAGGATAGCCAGGGCTACACAGAGAAATCCTGTCTCAAAAAATAAATAAAAATTTTAAAAAGAAATGATAGAAATTCCTAATCATATTTACACGGGGATTTTTTTTTTTTTTTTACAGGATATTTTAAAACAAGCTACTGAAGATCGATTAACAAGTGCAAAGGAATTACCCTACTTTGAAGGTGATTTCTGGCCCAATGTTCTGGAAGAAAGCATCAAGGAGCTTGAACAGGAAGAGGAAGAGAGGAAACGGGAAGAGAACACCAGCAACGAGAGTACTGATGTAAGGGCTTTCTCTATCCACAGTGTCTACCTTGATAATACAGAAAGGAGTTTACACTTTCAATGTGGTGTGAAAGAGCAATTTAAATTCTGCTAGGTGTAATGTGCTTAATCTCAACACTTGAGGGCCACATAATTAATTCAAGGCCAACCTTGGCTGCATAGCAGGCAAACTATTTCAGAACTAAGGGTTTCTGTGTTTTTCTAAGTAGTATCCTGGACATTGAGTAGTAGAAGTTCCTGGAAGAACTGTACAAAAAGTATATATCTAATAGACCAAATGATGGCTGCTAAAGGCTTTGCTGACTACATATGTATGACCACATAGTGTATTTTTCCAGAAGTGCTGGGATCACAGGCTGGCATAAGAACACAGTTAACTTGTCTCCTTCATAGTATCCTGGTCAGTTACTGATCAGAGCATATCTAGACTGTTCTCTAGACTGTTCTCTGGATTTCAACTTAAAGTCAGGTCTGGTTAGGCGGGGTGGACACACACCTTTTTATTTTATCACTCAGGAGGCAAAAGTAGGCAGATACGTGTGAGTTCCAAGGCAAACTTGTATATAGTGAAACCTTGTCCAAAAAGAAGGAAAAAATAAAAAGGCTCGGGTACTTTGCCACCAAACCCAGAATTCAATCCCTGAACCCACATGGTGGAAACAGAGAACCAGCTTCCATAAGTTGTCCTTTGACCTCTATAGGTGTGTGGCATGGTGTGCACAGATACAAGGGCCCTAGATGAGTAAGCTCAGGCTCCAGCACCAAAACAAACAAACAAAGGCAAGCTTGGCAGTATCGTGTTCTCATTCTCTCTCTCTCTCTCTCTCTCTCTCTCTCTCTCTCTCTCTCTCTTTCTCTCTCTCTTTCCCCGAACCCCCTCCCCCCAGTTTTCCTCTTCCTTTCCTTGGTCACCAACCATGGTGCCACTCATTCTTTAGTCTTGACTCTAATCTGGACACTTGAGTTAATGGCTTCTGCAAACTGGGACTTTTCTTTCTGTTTGGTTTGTTGTTTTTTTTTTTTAAGAGACAGTTTCCCTGTTTAACCCTGGCTATCCTAGAACTTACTGTATAGACCAGGCTAGCCTCAAACTCAGAGATCTGTCAGCCTCTGCTTCTTGAGTGCTGGGGTTAAATTCATGCACCACCACCGCCCAGCAAATTGAGCCTTTTTCTAAAAATAAAAGTTGACAAGTTTTCATTTCCATAATGAAGCTGGGAGGGGGGGGGTCTTTGTTGGGAGGCAATTTAGAAAGGCTGCTTGGTACTCTAGGGCACTTGCTGTTCTTGGAGAGGAACCCAGTTCAATTCTGTTCGCTGTACCCACAGCAAAAATCTCATAACTTTCTATAACTCCAGTTTGGGAATGAGAACCTATAGAGGAGCCCGCGCACAGATGCATGCATTCCTCAAGCTACTCACACACACAAAAGGAATAGTTCAGCGTTTGCTTGTAAGTTTTAAAAAAGAGAGAGAACCATTAAAAGGAAAATAGTAGGTGGTAAGCTGCCGCAGAAAGGGTTAAAAAAATTACCAGCCAAGAGTCAAAGAGTCTTTTACCTTCAGTCTCATTTCCAGATCTGTCTTAACAACTTAGCATTCTCCTTTCTCCTTTGCTCTGCCCTACAGGTAACAAAGGGAGACAGCAAAAATGCTAAGAAGAAGAACAACAAGAAAACCAGCAAAAACAAGAGCAGCCTGAGTAGGGGCAGTAAGAAGAAGCCTGGTGTGCCCAATGTGTCTAATGACCTTTCTCAGAAACTGTATGCCACCATGGAAAAGCATAAAGAGGTGAGGCAGCCGCCAGGGTAGAAGGATGTGGCAGGTGGGGTTCTAAGCTGCTCACCCCCAACTGGCATGATGGGAACTCCAGGTTGCTGGAAATTCAGAGGGAAGACATGGTGTGACTGGAAGAGGGCTGACTGGGGTGAAAAGAGTGTGCTTGTGAAAGATGCTCTATGGGGCTACATGGTGCTGCATTGTGTCTTAACATGAGCATGGTTTGTCTAACCCTATTGATATCTTTTCTTGGGTTTCTGACTGTTTAACGACAGGGTCTTATTCCGTAACCACCTGTATAGCCTTGAATTCATAGAGGCCCACCTGCCTCTTGTCTTCCTAGTTCTGAGATTGACGGCATGTGCCAACATTTTTTTCAGATTTGCTCTTCAAAGTTTCATGTTACTTAGAGCCCTGCTCTCTCTCATTCCAGTTTGTAACAGTTCTTTCTTAGTGTTTGTTAGATTTAAGACTGACTCAGAAACATTCATAATCATATTCTCATATTTAACCCCTTCTAAATTAAAACTCACAGTGTTCCTCAGAATGGCAAGAACACACAGTATGTGTGTTTTGCTAGCATGCCAGAAAAGGATGTCAAATCCTCTGCTACTAGGGTTAAAGACAGCCACCATGAAGGTATTGGGAATGGAGCTTGGGTCCTCTGCAGAAACAACTAGTGACAAAGAACACCGCCTAACCCCACTGAGCCACTGTTCTCTGTCCCCTTAACATGCTTTTCTAAGACGTCTGGGAATGGAAGCAAGCCATGATTAGTAACAAAGGAATAATTTGTTATTTTTGAGATCATTTTATGGTATGGCTGGTCTCCATTCACTGTGTAGCTGAGAACAGTCTTCCGTACGTGCCTAGTCTACTCATGCCTGGTTCCAGGCTCCTGCACTCAGTTACATCCCTAGCCCGTGTGGTTTTTCTTATCATAGTTCAACCCTATTCTAAAATGAAATCACAACCAATTTCTTTTTATTTTGTATTCATTTATTTTGCTTTTCAAGATGTGGTTTCTCCATGTAACAACCCTAGTTAGTACTTTGTAGACTCCCAGAGATCCCCCTGCCTCTGCCTCCCAAGTACTGGGATTAAAGGCATGAGCTACCACGCCCAGCTTCATAAGCAATTTCTTTTCTTTTCTTCTTCTTTTTTTTTTTTTTTTTTTTTGGTTTTCCGAGACAGGGTTTCTCTGTGTAGCCTTGGCTGTCCTGGAACTCACTCTGTAGACCAGGCTGGCCTCGAACTCAGAAATCCTCCTGCCTCTGCCTCCCGAGTGCTGGGATTAAAGGTGTGCACCACCACTGCCCAGCCATAAGCAATTTCTTAAATGGCAGTTATGTTGTAAGAAGACTGATCACTTAATTATTGTAACTAGATTAGTTAGCCATCTCTAGAAAAGACAGTATGGTGAGGAAGTACAAATACTCAAAGTATTTTCCTCCAGGATGCTCCTTCCTCTGTCTAGTCCTAACAGATCGATACAATCAAAGCTAGATAGATACCTAATGCCATCCCTTCAGCCATGCCCCTGGCATGGAAGGTCCTCCTGTAATCTAGTGGATACCACTATCAGTAAACATTCCTAATAGCCTTGCCCAATTTCGAGAGTATAGTACTGCTTGAAGAACTAATGGTGATTGATTTGACTCAGGTTTTTTTATTTTTATATACATTTGGTGTTGAGCCAACATGACTGTGTTAGGGTGGCTGGTCCACTAGAATTTGAGGTACAGACTGTTGTGAGCTGCCACCTGGTTGCTGGAAATTGAACCCAGGTCCTCTGGAAGAGCAGCCAATGTTCCCAACCACTGAGCCATCTCTCCAGCCCCTGAGATATTGTGTGTATGCACATGTTTGTGTGTGTATTGCCTACAGGAATATATGTGTGTGCATCACATGCATCAAGTGCTCATAGTGTCCAGCAGAGGGGGATAGAACCCTTAGACGTGGAGTAACAGACATGTGAGCGTTCATGTGGCTGCTGGGACTTGAACTCTGGTCCTCTTAATCACTGAACCATCTCTCTAGCCCCTTATTGGACTTAATTTATCTAATCTTAGGATATCCTGCAAATTGAAAACCAGTGGGGATGCCCCATTTGCAAGCAGCTTGGGATATCTAATCTCATACTGTGGAGGTGCAGTTCAAAATTCATGACTAGGATTTTATGCCAATTTATACAAATTTTCAACCTCTCCAGAATTGGCCAAGAATAGAGAGCAGGTGGTAAATTTTCTTGACTGGGGTAAGAGGCACACAGGTGGTGCATACTCATGAAAGCAAAGCACTCATGCACAAAAAACATAAAATACATGCGCATATATTTTTAAGTAGAACCTGAGAAAGGTATGTGGACTTTGTGTGCCATCTGATGTTTATTTTTTGTCTTAGGTTTTAGCAAGTACCTTCTGAGAAAAACATCAAGACTGATTATGATTATGATTGTGGGTGTGTTTGTTTACAGCAGACCTTTATACAGGTTAAGCCACAGGCTGCATCTTAAAGTATACCACTCACTGCATATGTTCTGTCCCTGAGCTGGTCTGTCGTCTGGTTTGGTTTATTTCAGACAGGGTCTAACTGTTGTGTGTAAGGCTTGTCTCAAACCTCCAGAGCTCACCTGCCTCTACCCTTTGAGAGCTGCAATTAAAGGTGTGTGCCACCACACAGCCTTATACTGATCTTTTTTTGAAGTTTTACTGAAATGAAGTAACAGGAAAGTTTTGTTTGTTTTTTCAAGATAGTGTTTCTCTATGTGACAGCCCTGGCTGTTTCTTCATAGACCAGGCTGGCCTCAGACTCCTGCCTCCGCCTCCTGAGTGCTATGATTAAATGTGTGAGCCACTCACTATACCTGGCTTGAGTTTTAGGTTCTTTAAAATCTCAAAATGAACAAGGATGGAGAAGGGTTTCAGCTAACCCTGAACCCACTCCTTCTGTGCTCTCCTCTCCTGGTGCCTTTCTACTGCAGTGGCATGGTAGTTCCAGAGTCACAATGAGCTTGTCTATTGGCAGGTCTTCTTTGTAATCCGCCTCATCGCTTGTCCTGCTCCCAACTCCTTGCCTCCCATTGTTGATCCTGACCCTCTCATCCCCTGTGACCTGATGGATGGTAGAGATGCGTTCCTCACCCTTGCAAGGGATAAGCACCTGGAATTCTCTTCACTTCGAAGAGCCCAGTGGTCTACCATGTGCATGCTGGTGGAGCTGCATACACAGAGTCAAGATCGCTTTGTCTACACCTGCAACGAGTGCAAGCACCACGTGGAGACACGCTGGCACTGCACTGTGTGTGAGGTGGGTATTACATGTGGGAGGGACAGGACAGGCACACTGGTCCATTGTATGAGTTGTGATGTAGACATGTGTTACACACATCTGCCCTTTGTTGGGAGTGACAGCTGAAGAGATTGGTTTTGTTTTATAAAAGGGAGCTTTTATTTCTGACTTGCAGAGTTGACCTGCATCTTCTGGTTTTTTTTTTT
>JADRCH010000174.1:3253187-3268765 GCA_019843965.1 Rhynchomys soricoides
TTTTTTTTTTTGTTGTTGTTGTTGTTTTCCTCCAGGATTATGACCTGTGTATCACCTGTTATAACACTAAAAATCATGACCACAAAATGGAGAAACTAGGCCTCGGCTTGGATGATGAGAGCAATAACCAGCAAGCTGCAGCTACACAGAGCCCAGGAGACTCTCGCCGCCTGAGCATCCAACGCTGCATCCAGTCTCTGGTGCATGCCTGCCAGTGCCGCAATGCCAACTGTTCCCTGCCTTCCTGCCAGAAGATGAAGAGGGTTGTGCAGCATACCAAAGGCTGCAAACGGAAAACCAATGGTGGATGCCCCATTTGCAAACAGCTTATTGCCCTTTGCTGCTATCATGCCAAGCACTGCCAGGAGAACAAGTGCCCGGTGCCATTCTGCCTCAACATCAAGCAAAAGCTCCGGCAACAACAGCTGCAACACCGGCTCCAACAGGCTCAGATGCTCCGCAGGAGGATGGCCAGCATGCAACGAACTGGTGTGGCAGGGCAGCAGCAGGGCCTGCCGTCCCCAACTCCTGCCACTCCAACTACCCCGACTGGCCAACAGCCAGCCACCCCACAGACACCTCAGCCCCAACCCACCTCTCAACCACAGCCCACTCCTCCCAACAACATGACACCCTACTTACCCAGGACTCAAACTGCTGGCCCTGTGTCCCAGGGTAAGGCAGCAGGCCAAGTGACCCCACCAACCCCACCTCAGACTGCTCAGCCCCCCCTTCCAGGGCCTCCACCTGCAGCAGTAGAAATGGCAATGCAGATTCAGAGGGCAGCAGAGACACAGCGCCAGATGGCTCATGTACAAATTTTCCAAAGGCCAATCCAGCACCAGATGCCCCAGATGGCACCCATGGCCCCTATGGGCATGAACCCACCTCCTATGGCCAGAGGTCCTGGTGGGCATTTGGATCCAGGAATGGGTCCCACAGGAATGCAGCAACAGCCACCTTGGGCCCAAGGAGGAATTCCTCAGCCCCAGCAGATGCAGTCAGGGATGCCAAGGCCAGCCATGATGTCAGTAGCCCAGCATGGTCAGCCTTTGAACATGGCTCCACAACCAGGATTGGGCCAAGTCGGTGTGAGCCCTCTCAAGCCAGGCACTGTGTCTCAACAAGCCTTACAAAACCTTTTGCGGACTCTCAGGTCTCCCAGTTCTCCCTTACAGCAGCAACAGGTGCTTAGTATCCTTCATGCCAACCCCCAGCTGTTGGCTGCATTCATCAAGCAGCGGGCTGCCAAGTATGCCAACTCTAATCCACAGCCCCTCCCTGGACAGCCTGGCATGCCCCAGGGACAGCCAGGGCTGCAGCCACCTACCATGCCTGGTCAGCAAGGTGTCCACTCCAACCCAGCCTTGCAGAACATGAATCCTATGCAGGCAGGTGTCCAGAGAGCTGGTCTGCCCCAGCAGCAGCCTCAACAGCAGCTCCAGCCACCCATGGGAGGAATGAGTCCCCAAGCTCAGCAAATGAACATGAATCACAATACCATGCCTTCACAGTTTAGAGACATCTTAAGACGTCAGATGATGCAACAGCAGGGAGCAGGGCCAGGAATTGGCCCTGGAATGGCCAACCACAACCAGTTCCAGCAGCCCCAAGGAATTGGCTATCCACCTCAACAGCAGCAGCAGCAGCAACAGCGAATGCAGCATCACATGCAGCAAATGCAGCAAGGAAATATGGGACAAATGGGTCAGCTTCCCCAGGCTTTGGGGCCTGAGGCAGGAGCCAGTCTACAGGCCTATCAGCAGCGACTTCTTCAGCAACAGATGGGGTCTCCTGCTCAGCCCAACCCTATGAGCCCACAGCAGCATATGCTCCCAAATCAGGCACAGTCCCCACACCTACAAGGTCAACAAATCCCTAATTCTCTCTCCAATCAAGTGCGCTCTCCCCAACCTGTCCCTTCACCTCGACCACAGTCTCAGCCCCCCCATTCCAGCCCATCTCCGAGGATGCAGCCTCAGCCTTCTCCACACCATGTTTCTCCACAGACCAGTTCCCCACATCCTGGACTGGTAGCTGCCCAGGCTGCCAACCCCCTGGAACAAGGGCATTTTGCCAGCCCAGACCAGAATTCAATGCTTTCACAGCTCGCTAGCAATCCAGGCATGGCAAACCTCCATGGTGCAAGTGCCACCGACCTGGGACTGAGCACCGATAATGCTGACTTGAATTCAAACCTCTCACAGAGTACACTAGACATACACTAGAGACACCTTGTAGTATTTTGGGAGCAAAAGATTATTTTCTCTTAATAAGACTTTTTTGTACTGAAAACAATTTTTTTGAATCTTTCTTAGCCTAAAAGACCCATTTTCCTTGGAACATGTAAGAACTGTGCAGTAGCCATTTATGGTTTAAAACAAACATGCCAGATGAACCTGAGGGATAATAGATCACAAAGAATATATTTTTGTTATGGCTGGTTACCGCAGCCCTTTTTTCCCCTTGTGTGTGTGGTTCAAGTGTGCACTGGGAGGCAGCTGAGGTCTGAAGCCAACCATATGCCCCTGCCTTGCACCTCCAATAGGTTTTATTATTTTTTTTAAATTAATGAAAATATGTAATATTAATAGTTATTATTTACTGGTGCAGATGGTTGACATTTTTCCCTATTTTCCTCACTTTATGAAAGAATTTAAAAAAAAAAAAAAAAAAAGCATTTCTAAAACCAGAGGACGAAAGGGGTTAATGTTACGTAAAATTACATTATATATATATATATATATATATATAAAATATATATAAATATATTAAAATACCAATTTTTTTCTCTGGGTGCAAAGATGTTCATTCTTTTAAAAACATTTAAAAAAAAAATTAAAAAGCCTCCTCTTTCCACCCCTCAAGTCAACTTTTGTGCTCCAGAAAATTTTCTATTCCATAAGTCTAAGGGTAAAACTTCAAGTATTAAGATAATTTGTACATGTAGAGAAAAAAAATGACTTTTTCATAATATACAGGGGCAGCTGCCAAACTGATGTATTATAATATTGTGGTTTCTGTTTCTTGAGAGAATTTTTTTTGTTATTTTTACATCTAACAAAGGAAAAAAATTTTAAAAAGAGGGTAAGAAATGACTCCAGTGGGGTGATTTTAACATGCAAATGTCTGAGGTTTCTTCACTTGCTTTCTTCCTTACTCTGCCCCCACACACGTACACTTTCTGTAAAACTTGAAAATAGAAAGCAAAAACCCTCAACTGTTGTAAATCATGCGATTAAGGTTGATTACTTATAAATATGAACTTTGGATCACTGTATAGACTGTTAAATTTGATTTCTTACCTATTGTTAAATAAACTGTGTGAGACAGACACCTGGGCTTTGTGTCACTTCTTTAGGGCTCATCTTTTGTCTTAGAAAACACAAGGCTGGGCCTGGAGATGAAGCTGGTACAGTGTTTGCCAGACACACGTACAAGTCAGTCCCCCAACCAGCCATGGGAATGCCACAGTGGGCATCTACCTGCAGTCCCAATACTTACAAGGTAGGAGCAGGAAGTGGTTATCAAATGTGTAGCAAACTGGAGGACCTGAAGCCTAGGTACAAGAAGACCCAGTTTAATGGATCTCAGCTTAGTAGAAAAAACCCTGCTACTTGGCAAGTCTAGTATTTAGGGCAAGAGGGAAAGGAAGGTACACGTAATAGTTTACATTCTGCTGAGATTTTCCAAGGTTCAGGTGATAATGTCATCTATACCAGCCAAATGTCAAAGTGCTGTTAGCTACCAGATGTGGAAGCCCCATGAGAAAATCACTGCATGGCCAAGCCACCCTGTGTTACACAGTTAAAGCAACCCTGTCCCACAGAAAAAGCTATTAGCCTTTTGTGGTGGCAAACGTCTATAATCCCTACACTTAGGCAGAGGCAGGCACATCTCTTTGAGGCCAGACTGATCTAGTTCCCAAACTAGAGCAACAGAGACTTCTCTCTCACCCTAACTTTTCCCCTCTTTGATTCAGGACCTCCTTTCCTGTAAAGAAGACCGTTTGAAATTATATAAATATTATTAATAAATTGTATTTCCATAACTTAACCAGAGTCAGTTCTTTACTGACAACTCACTCATTCAGTAAGGATCCACCAGGTCCGCTCTCAGACCCGTAGACGACTTGAGGTGTTTGATGCTCATGTAATCCTAACCTCAGACTTGTAGCAATCCTTCTCCTTTATGTTGAGTGCTGGGGTTGCAGGCATTCTGACTCTAATGACTCAAATTAGTTCTTACAATTTCAGTCTTGAAATAGAAAAGCATTATTTTAGTGTAAGGTGGGTTTGAACATGCTGGCATTCACTATGAACAGCCCTGCCTCAGATCAACTCATCCAGCGGACACTGCACCTGTTTCCAATGATACAAACATGTTTCCCTGTCCTTGAGCTAACTGGCTGTCTCCCTCTGGGGGAGTGGGCTACGTGCACTGGATGAACAGGGCCGGGGTGTAGCTGAGTGAGTAGGGTACTTCCTTGGAAGCTAAGGCCCTGGGTTTGTCCTTACTATTATTGTTCTCCCTCAAATAAGATCTACCAAGAAAGAAAGCAGACCATGTGTTTTTTGTTTGAGACAAGTGTCCTGAAACTCGATTAGCAGACCAGGCAAGCCTGTTGAATCACAGAGATCTACCTGTCTCTGCCTCTGAGTGTTGGGATTAGAAGCATGTACTACCATGCCAGCTTTTAACTCTGTACTTTTTTTTTTTTTTTGGTTTTTCAAGACAGAGTTTCTCTGTGTAGCCCTGGCTGTCCTCAACTCACTCTATAGACCAGGCTAACCTCGAACTCAGAAATCCGCCTGTCTCTGCCTCCCAAGTGCTAGGATTAAAGGCGTGCGCCACCACTGCCCACGACTCTCTGTACTTTCTTAATTGGTGGAGATGGTAACGATGGCTGGTCAGAGTCTGATGCAACCAGCTTTGTTGTCTTTCCTGGAATTCAGGGGTTCCTCATATCTAGTTAGCTTGGCTATCTCAGACTGCTCTGTGAGCCTTCTCATTTTCCCTGCTGTTCTCAACCTCAGTGTTTTAATCCTAATGTTTGTTGATCGTTGATGGGCTTAGAAAAAGTGAGTTCAAGACTTTTTGTTTGTTTGTTCTACATAAACCTTGGACAGGCTGCAAGTCAGTATGTCAACTGAGCTGGTCTTAGAATCAGACATATTCCTGCCTCTGCCTCCAGAGTGCTGGGATTAAGACAGTACCACCAGTCTACCAATCTTCTTCTTCTGTTTTTTTTTTTTTTTTTTTTGGATACTTTGTTTACATTTCAAATGTTTTCCCCATTCCAGGTCTCCCCTCTGGAAACCCCCTATCCCCCTCCCCCTGCCTCTATGAGGGTATTCCCCAGCCACCCACCCACTCCCATCTTCCCTCCCTGGCATTCTACCAATCCTTTTTTTAAAAAAAGATATATTTATGTATATAGGTGTTCTGCCTCTCTCTGTGTGTGTGTGTGTGTGTGTGTGTGTGTGTGTGGCCACATGTGGGAGCAATGGGAGTTACAGAAAGCTGTGAGTCACCATGTGCGTGCTCCTTATGTGACAAACCTTTTCCTGGGGAGGTTTAATCACTTATCCACTTGTTATGGGGTCTGCTTAGATCCAACTCAAAACACCTAGCTAATGCAGATGACAAAAAGTTATTTAATCAAGCTGCTACTGATTGATCAGGGCCTTGCTCGAAATAGGGAACCCACATCAGACTACCAAAGTCCAACCTGGTGAACTATGGAGTTTTTGGAGGGTTACTTACAGGAGCAGGAATGACTCAAAGACAACTGTATCACCAAAGCCCACCCAGCATGGGTTACATACAGCTCACAAAACTGGGAACCTGGAGCTCACTGCACTGCACGCAGGCAGCTCAACAGGTTAGAGAATATCCTTTCCAGGTGTCTGAGTCTAAATCTCTTGCAGGCAGAGCTCTTCTTGTCCAAGTCTTGTCTGCAGCTGGGTTCTCTCTGCTTACTCTGTCGGGGAGGAGCCTAGGGAATCTGGTCAGTTTCAGGGAGTTCCTGAAGCCATTTTGTTGTTGTTGTTGTTTACATCCCTGCTTAAGGAGCTCCCCTGCAGGATGGAATAAGTTGTTGGTTGGTTTTGGTTTGTTTTTGTTTTTTTGTTTTGTTTTAGATAAAGTTTCCCCTGTAAAAGCCCTGGCTGTCCTGGACTTGCTTTGTAGACCAGGCTGACCTTGAACTCACAGAGAACCACCTGTTTCTGCCTCTTAAATGCTGGAATTAAATGGAATGTGTTAATCTTTGAAGAGGTTGCTAGACAACAGTGCTGGTAACCAGTCCCAGGTCCCCATTAGCCAAGGTACCATCTCTCCAGGCCTGAGGTCAAGAGACTTAAGTCCTGAATGAAACTCCATTTGTGTTACTTTTTAAATGATCTACCAGAGATTGACAGGTCAGAGATCCACTAAATCTCAACTCAATTCCTAATTCATTTTAAATTAGGGAAGGGGAAGGGCTCCTGTTACTGGGGACACAGCTCTTCCTTTCCAACCACAAAGCTGGAAAGCTTGGGCTTCTGTTTTCAGGAAGTGGAGGATGATACACATTAAGATTAGAAAGATAGGGGGGCTGGAGAGATGGCTCAGAGGTTAAGAGCACTGAATGCTCTTCTGAAGGTCCTGAGTTCAAATCCCAGCAACCACATGATGGCTCACAACCATCCTTAATGAAATCTGATGCCTAATTCTGGGGTGTCTGAAGACAGCTACAGCAAGCGAGCTGGGCCAGAGCAAGCAGGGCCCAAGAGAGAGGAAACAGCGAGATGATGGATTTTCTGACTCATTCAGACTCAATGGGAAATGACCCATTCATAGGTATCTCCAACTAAGCACAGCTCTTCTGTTGTTTTTAGACAGGGTCTCATGTAGCCCAGGTTGGTCTTGAGTTTGCTATGTCGCTGTGTGTGGCTAGCCCTGAACCTTCTCATCCTTCAGTCTCAGCTGCCACACCCTAAGTTCAGAGATTACAGTTTTGTGCCACCACAATCAAACCCAGGGCTGGGTAAGCACTGCCGACTGAGCTGTGTGCCCAGCTCCCCAGCTGTTCATTGTTTGCTGTTGGGTATGTGGGTGTATGCAGGTTGCCACATGCCAAACTGCACATCTGACAGTCAGACAACAACTTGAGGGGTTACAGGGATCAAACTCAGACCTTCAGGCTTGTTTTGAAGGTGCTTTTACCTGCTTACCAATCTCCGAGATCCCTTTCTATGTTCCCATCTTTCAAAAAACTGGTTTATTATTATTTATAATATTATTGTTAATAATACGATGAGACAGGATTTTACTTTGTAGCCCTTACTGGTCCGGAACTTGTTACGTAAACCGAGCTGGAACTCAGAGTGATACCCCTGCCTCTGCCTCTGCCTCCTGAGTGCTGGGATTAAAGGCAAGCCTCACCATGCCCATCTTCTTATTTTTTGTAATTTGTGTGTTTGTGTCGTTGTGTTGCCTGACTCTTTTGCCTGCAGTGGCCAGATGAGAGTGTTAGGACCCCTGAAGATGGAGTTCCAGGCTGTTGTGAGCTGTCTGATATGAAGACTGAACTTGGGTTCTCTAGAAGAGCAGTAAGTACTTGTAACCACAGAACCATGTCTCCAGACCCACATCCCCACCGCCTTCCCTCTTTCCTTTCTGCTTGTAAACAAGGTCTTATTGGACCTGGATACATATAGCCTGGATATCACTCTGGAGCCCAGGTTGACCTCAAACCCAGACGATCTTCCTGCCTCGGTCTCCTGAGTGCTGAGATTCTCTGCAAGAGTCCACAAAGTCCTGCCGCCTTGCTTGAGCTCTCTTTTAATTGTGATGTCCTTTTTTGTTGATGTTGTTCTGTAGCTCAGTGCAACTCACAGTTCCCTCTGTTTCCCCCCAAACTCATACTCTTCCTAAAGGTCTATTGTGTTTGAGATATGGGCCCAGGGAACGTAAGGCTTGCCTCAATGCCTGTAATCCCCTTTACATAGCGAGTTCAAAGACAGCCTGAGACATATGAGATCTCGTCTCAAAATATTTTCCATTTCCCTTGCCCGCTCCGCCCAGCCCCCAATGCACCTCTGCCCTGGTTGAAGTTACTATCATTTTCATCTACATTATTACAGGAGGTTTCTAATCGGCCTTCCTGCTGTTTCTCCTGACCCACCACACTGCAGCCAGAGAGTGATCTGTGTGGCAGAGGCTAAACTTGAACTGCTCCTCCCCTGCCTCTACCTCCCCAGTGCTAGAGTAAGGTATACATATCCCAGTCCCTGGCTGAGATCCGCTGTTTTAATATACAAAGGCATTTGCTTTATGGAAACCATATCCCATCCTCTGGTTCTCACTTTAAGGTCAGCTTCAGCTCAGTGGTCAACAGAAGGATGCACCGTCTGCAAAGGCGGGAAGGTGGGAAAGAGAACACAGGCCGTGCCACTGAGTCTTAAGGAATTTATTTAAAACCCAAGGGAGGGTTTTCTGGTTTTGTTTTGACTTTTTGATTGTTTTTCTTTTTCAAGACAGGGTTTCTCTTGGCTTGGTTGTCCTGGAACTCAGTCTGTAGACCAGGCTGGCCTCAAATTCCACCTGCCTCTGCCTCTGGAGTGCTGGGATTGAAGATGTGTACTACCACTGCCCGGTTTGTTTTGACTT
The DNA here is from genome assembly GCA_019843965.1 of Rhynchomys soricoides. Taxonomy (NCBI): domain Eukaryota; kingdom Metazoa; phylum Chordata; class Mammalia; order Rodentia; family Muridae; genus Rhynchomys; species Rhynchomys soricoides. The sequence goes on from JADRCH010000174.1 coordinate 3,261,843, forward strand.
TTAAATTTACTATTATTTTATCTATGGACTTTTTGTGTGCATGTGTGTCTGTGCCAGAAGACTGTGGAACTGAAGTTATAGATAGTTATCAGCTACCATGTGGGTGTTAGGAATTGATCTCTGAGCCATCTCTCCAGCCCTGGGAGCTTGTTGTTGTCTTTTGGTTTTTGCTGCTGTTAAATTACGTGTATAGGTGATGGTGGGGGGTGCTCGAGTGTGTGCATGCCCATGATTGTGGGTGCCCTAGAATTTGAGTCACTGGTGGTAGTGAGCAGCCCAACATGGATGCTGGGAAACAAACCTGGCTCCTCTGCAAGATGCTATTACTGATGAGCCATCTCTCCAAGCCCAGCTGCTAGGAATTTGAGACAATAGAATGAATGGCAGCATCACTCCTTTAGGGTTTAGAATGTAACTCAAAGTTTGAATTCTTGCCAGCATGTCTGAGGTCCTGTATTCTGGTGATGGGGAGCATCACCAGAAAAAAGGAAATCCTTTGTGTGGATTAAAGGTGAACATTCAGGGCTGGGACGACAGCCTAGTCAATAAAACACTTTTCCTGCAAACACAAGGACCTGAGATAGATCTTACCGATTGTAAAGCTGAGTACTTACTACACCATACTCCTGTTATCCCAGTGCTGGAAAGGTGAGACCTGCTGGCCACAGAGTCTTATCAATTGGTGAGCTCTAGTGAGAGACACTGTCTCAAAACAAACTTCTGGGACAGCCAAGGATACATAATGAGTCCTTGCTCATACCCCCATACCTTCTCCTGCCACCCCCCCAAAAAAACCAAAAACCTCACTGAAATCCAATAGTTGCATTGCAGAGAGTGAGTGTTAATGGCGTGCTCACCCTCAAAGGGGACGAAACACAACCCCGCCCCTCAGGCCTCAGGGACCCATAGACAAGAGAAGTTGGTAAAAAAAAAGAGAGAGAGAGAGAGAGACTAGAGCTAAATGATGTCTTCAGGATACAACAGGACCACGGTACCTGTGAATTCACAGCAGCTGTGGTTGCCTGTATGAGACCTGCACTAGATGAAGCCCTTCAACACCCAGCACAGAATGGGAAGGGGTTTGTGAGTTCCAACCCCTAAATGAGGCACTAAGGACAGTAGACAGACTTTGGGGGAGATCAGTTTTCTTTAAGGTGTGACTCCTGGTAGGTCAACCACTCTCCAGTGGATGGCTCCACACGGAGGATATGAGGTCGGCACAATTTGGACTCAAAGGCTTTAAAGAAGGAAAGAAAGAAAGAAAGAAAGATAAACAGTAACAAACCCAGGAATGGAGATGCCTGACTTTAACACCAGCACTCACTTAGGAGGCAGAGGCACGAGGATCTCTTTGAGGTCAAGGCTAGCCCAGCCACATAGTGAATTCCAGGCCAGGCAAGACCACATAGTGAAAACCTGTCTCAAAACACAAACAGAAAACAAAAATCAAAACAATAGAAACAATAACAAAGAGCTGGAGAGAGGGCCCAGTTTTTAAGCTCACTGGCTGCTCTTTCAGAGGACCAGGTTCAAGTCCCAGCACATCTTTTCTTTTTTTTTTTGTCTTGTTTTGTTGTTGTTTTCAAGACTGGGTTTCTCTGTGTAAACCTGGCTGTCCTGGAACTCACTCTGTAGACCAGGCTGGCCTTGAACTCAGAAATCCGCCTGCCTCTGCCTCCCGAGTGCTGGGATTAAAGGCATGTGCCACCACTGCCCAGTGAGTTCCAGCACTTCTGTGGCAGCTCATAACCACCTCTAACTCCAGTTCCATGATATCCCACACCCTCTTCTGGCCTTTGCTGGCACTGGCCACACATATGGTGCATAGTCATACATGCAAGCAAACCTCTTAAGACACATAAGTAAGTAAGTGAATAAAAATTTAAAAATAAAAAAGCAACACAAAGAGGCAGGGATCTGGGAGTGAATCTGGGAGCACTTAAATAAGACAAGCAAGCTAGTCCATACCTGTCTGATTTCAGATGTTTGTAAGGCCACAGAACAATTCCCAAGAACTCAGGATGTGGAAGGAGATTCTACCGGAGACTCACTCCATGTTGGCAAAAAGTTTGACTTCAGGTGTCTTCCTCAATCTCTTGTCACCCACTGTAGCTATGCTGGCTGGCCAGCAGGCCATGGGAATTCTCCTGTTTCTGTTTACCCGGTGCTAGGATTATAGGCATGCTCCATCATGTCCTGGGGACAGAATTTAGGTTTCCATGCTCTGGCTGCAATCACTTTACTGGCTGAGTCATCTCCCCTGCAATCACTTTACTGGCTGAGTCATCTCCCCTAGATTTAAGGTTCGAACATATATCATTATAATTTATGTATATAGGTGTTTTGCTTAATGCATATATATGCATCATGTAAGTGCCTAGCATCGTCAGAGATCAGAAGAGAAAGTAGGATCCACTATAAGTGGGTTTATTGATGTTCGTGAGTTGTCACGTGGGTGCTGGGAATGGAACCTGGTACCTCTGGAAAAGTGACCAGTAACCACTGAACCATTTCTCCAGTCCAAGACTTTTTTTTTTTTTTTTTTTAAACATTTATTTATTTAGTTTGGGTGGGTGTGTTTTATGTGCATGACACGGAGGTCAGCACAACTTTGTGGAGCAGGTTTTCACCTTTCAGCTTTATGTTGTGGGCTCAGAGATTTGTTTGTTTGTTTGTTTTTGTTTTGTTTTTTCGAGACATGGTTTCTCTGTATAACCCCGGCTGTCCTGGAACTCACTCTGTAGACCAGGCTGGCCTGGAACTCAGAAATCCACCTGCCTCTGCCTCCCGAGTGCTGGGATTAAAGGCGTGCGCCACCACTGCCCGGCTAGGCTCAGAGATCTGAACTCAGGTGGAAAGACCTTTACCTGCTAAACATTTTACCAGTCCCAGCGAGCAGACGGACACACACAGGGTTTAAGAATATTCCTGTTTCTGCCTTAGTTGAAAGAGGGGCATTTCTACTAGGCATTCCAGTATAAGAGCACCTTCTCTTCCTACCTGGGGAGAGTGCGAAGTTTTGTCTGGGGCCTGGACGCGTCCATCCTAGGTGCTCAGAAGGTTTGAAATTTGACTTATAAAGAGGACAAAACTAAAAGTACCCTCCAAGAGATTTCCGTGTTACTAAGGAAACGCCCCTTCTCGTGCACCCCGGAGAAAACTACAACTCCCATAATCACCCGTGCTACCCAGCCCCTCCTTAATGGAGGCGGGGCGCGGGCGAACTCGGAACCGGCTTCCTATTTCCTGCGGCATGATTGGCTCACAGCTCGGGCGCGGTAGCCAATGAGCACACTCTCGGAGTACGGCGAGGGCAATATGGCTTCCTGCACCTGGTGACGGTTGAGGAAATTGTGTTTGGTGTCATGGAGAAACCACGGGGCACTGAGGTAAGAGGGAAAAGGCTCAGCCCAAGCGGGAAAGGGACGGACACCTCACTCGGCTGACGCGCCGTTTTAGCTACATCTTGGTGGTGGAGAGTTGCAGGATTGATAAACTGAGGTATGGAGCTTAGTCCTGGCCGGAGGCCACAAGAGGTTCCTTTTGGTCTGGTGTCGAAGGAAGGAGGCAACGCCTCCCTAATCAGGGCCAGGGCAACTGGGCTCTGAACTTTGTCTTGGTTTCCTGGTTCTGAGCTTTAGGATTGTGCGTTCTGTCCCTTTCACGAAGTAAAGGGAGGGAGATCAGAGTTGAGGATTACTCCACGCAGCGAGCGTTCACGTGCCGTTCTCCCTGTATACTCACAGCCATCTTCTTTAGGGAGGGCTTAAAACAGGCTTCTGGATTGACACAGCTGGAAAGTGCAAGAGGTTGTCACTAAGTATGTCAGTTTCCAAAACTATGTTATGCTTTTTCCATGATACAGCAGCGGGTGACCCACCGCACCTTGCGTTTGAAGTCTTTCCTTTCCAAGCGGTAATAATTGCTAACCTTTATTGAGCACTGTTCTGATTGTCTTGCATTTATCCCTTCCCAAAATATTATTAAATAATGGTATTGTCCTCATTTGGTGGAAACCGAGGCAATGCAGTTGACTTGCTGTGGATCGATCATAAGGCTAGGAAGCCCTAGAGATCGTGTTTGAACCTTGGCCCAAAGCCTCATTCTCTTTGACTCTGTTTTGCCCCCATCCCCCTTTCTACTACAAGCTAGGTACGTTTTTATGTAGTATCTCCTCTCTACTCATAGTCTTTGACCCAACACCTGTCATACATGAGAAAACAGTCCTACAGACCTTGAATGACTTAATGGCTGGAGGATCAGTAGCTGATTTCAATCAGATCTAAACTCACAGCTGTGGTACATACCACCTTACAGTTAGTCTCGGAGAATCATCTGACCCAAAGCCTCCTTGGGATAGCCTGGGTCTCAGTTTTCTCAGCCTCCCCCCCCCCCCCATTTTCCTTTGAGAAAGAACACAGGTTTATTGAAGACATTGCAAGGGACCATGGGCTAGGCAGCAACAGGAAGGCCACTGCCCGCCTTAAATTTGTTTCTGAATTGAACTCATTTGGATGTACATATTCGGAAAGGGAAGAATGAGTTTCAGAGGCCTTCTAGCCCAGTAGAACAGATAGTCCCACGTTATTGTGTAGATCTCTGGTCCCTGGTAGAGTGTGGTGTGAAAACAATATTTTTCCAATAGACACTGTACTCCGAAATTGGAATTTTGCCTGGGCAGTGGTGGTGCACGCCTTTAATCCCAGCACTCAGTAGGCAGAGGCAGGTGGATTTCTGAGTTCGAGGCCAGCCTGGTCTACAGAGTGAGTTCCAGGACAGCCAGGGCTACACAGAGAAACCCTGTCTCGGAAAACCAAAGGGGAAAAAAAAAAAGAAGAAAGAAAGAAATTGGAATTTTGCTTGGTACCCAAGAGGTCTTGGTGCTGGGCAAGGCTCAAACTTAACCACAGCTTGCACATAGCCATGCGGGCATAAGAGGAAATAATCCATTTTCTTTTCTTTTCCTTCTTTACTTTTTTCCTGTTTTAATTTTAATTTTAATTTTTAATTTTAATTTCCTGGTTTTAATTTTTGGGAAACTTGTTTTGTAGACCAGGCTGGCCTCAAACTCACATAGATCCACCTGCCTCTGCTTTCTGAGTACTGGGATCAAAGGCATTCGCTACCACACCTGCCTGCTCCCCCCCTCCCCCTCCTCTTCCTTCTCCTCCTCTTTTTTTTTTTTTTTTAAAGAGGACTTGCTAGCCAGATGGTGGTGGCACACGAGGACTTGCTAGCCAGACGGTGGTGGCACACTATTTTAATCCCACACCTGGGAGGCAGAGGCAGGCAGATCACTGTTCAAGGCTAACATGGTCTACAGAGCTAGTTCCAGGACAGTCAGGGCTACTGAAAGAAGCCCTTTTTGAAAAAGAAAGAGAGAGAGTGAAAGAGAGAGGTGTGGGTGTGGGGGTCTACTGTGCAGTCCTAGCTGACCTGGAACTTGGTGTGTAGACCAGGCTGCCTTCAAGCTCATGGTGATACCTCTGCCACAAAGTGCTAGGATTAATGGTGTGCACTATAATACCCAGCCTCCTAGATGTTTTAAATGAATGTTCAGTGTGTGCGCGCGCACGAGCGCGGGGTGTGTGTGTGTGTGTGTGTGTGTGTGTGTGTTTAAGTAAGTAATAAGCTATATATTGGTTTTTCATGACAGGATTTCTTTGTGTAGCCTTGGCTGTCCTAGAACTAGCTCTGTAGACCAGGCTGGCCTCAAAACTCAAACTCATAGAGATCCACATACCTCTGCTTCCCAAGTGCTGGGATTAAAGGGGCGTGCCACCACCATTCCCAGCTCAGTTAAGAGCTCTTACTGCTCTTTCAGAGGATCGGGAAGTTCAAATCCCCAACTCACATTGAGTGGATTAGCCACTTTGTAACTTCCTGTGTCATTTTCCCACTAGGAGACGCCATCTTCAGAGCCAATGGAAGAGGAAGAAGAGGATGACTTGGAGCTCTTCGGGGGCTACGACAGCTTCCGGGGTTACAACAGCAGTGCGGGCAGCGAGAGCAGCTCCTACTTGGAGGAGTCGAGTGAAGCAGAGAATGAGGATCGGGAAGCAGGGGAGCTGCCCACCTCACCTCTTCATCTGTTCAGCTCTGCAAATAACCGCTCCTTGGATGGAAGTGGTTCTGAGCCAGGTGCTTTCACAGTGGCCTCCAAGGTGGAGAGGAGGCAAGAGGCTGTGGAAGAGTAGTGGATGTGGGTGGGGCCAGCCAGATATCCCAGGGGCTGTCCCTAATGGCCGTCTCCTCTCTGCAGTCTAGTTTTAAAGTCTTATTCTCCAAACCTCTGTGTTTACTCTGCACTTGTTAAATTCCTTTACACCTGTGTAACTAGACCGGGCTGAAACTGAGTGTGGACGTGAAGACAGTGAGACTCGGGTCTGTGAACAAAGAAACAAGCGATAGCTTGTGGGCTGCAGGCTGGCAAGTGGGGGGTGGGGATGTACGGGATAAGGTGGCGTTCAGGGCGAAAGGGAGCGGCCGTGAATCATCTGGAAGCCAGTTGACTTCAAAGAGGTGGTACTTGGATGGCGGCTAGACCCTGTGTGAGGGTGTCCAGAGTGTGGGCAGTGTGTCCTTGATTAGAGGCAGGCTCCAGTCTTCAGACAGCCCCTCCCGTCCTTCACAGTGGTGCTTTTGGGCCGTGGGGTCAGCTTTCCTTCCACTCACCCTGGCTTCTCTTATTTTGTGTCCCTTTTCACTATCTCACCTTTCTCCCTCTGTCTTCTCGCTCCTCTCTTAGAATCTGAGGGTGACAAGACTAGCAGGCATCATTAGGGAGAGCAGCTGAAGGGGGGGCATGGTTTATAATCCTGGCTGTACCTTAGCATCATCTGGAAAGCTGGAGAAGCCCTTCAGATGGCTGTGTCACTGGAGCCCAGGGCAGCCCTTCAGATGGCTGTGTCGCTGGAGCCCAG
>JADRCH010000174.1:3268775-3280155 GCA_019843965.1 Rhynchomys soricoides
CTGGAGCCCAGGGCAGCCCTTCAGATGGCTGTGTCGCTGGAGCCCAGGGCAGCCCTTCAGATGGCTGTGTCGCTGGAGCCCAGGGCAGCCCTTCAGATGGCTGTGCCACAGTTTACAGAAGGCTCCTCAGGTGGCCCAGGCCTAGTGTGAGGTCAGCAGTGCAGCTGTGCACTCGCCCCCGAGAGAACAAAGCTGCAGGTACTAAGGGACTGCTGCTCCTGTCCTCTTGTTCATGTGGCTTTCCAGTTCCTTAGCCCCAGTTCCAGATACAGAGCCAGGGGAGGTGCATAGATGGAGTGGCACACACTTGGAGTCCCAGCTGCAGGAGAGGCTGATGGTGGAGGATCAGTTGAGCCTGCAGGTTTGAGGGCAGCTCATAGTGAGACTTGCTCTTGGAAGAGAGCTCCATATACTGTCTCCCTTGTCTCTGTCAGCCTCAGAGCCTAACCCTTCCATGGTTGATGCAGTGCTCTGGACTTTGAAGAGCTCGTGGTTTTGTCTGACTTAAGTGTGTCTGGGAGTCACATGCCAAGTTCTCTTCCTAGCTGTCTGTGAGATGTGTGGCATCGTGGGCACAAGAGAAGCTTTCTTCTCAAAGACCAAGAGGTTCTGCAGTGTCTCGTGCTCCAGGAGCTACTCCTCCAACTCCAAGAAAGCCAGCATCCTGGCTAGACTCCAGGTGAGCAGAGCCATCATGTGACTGGGAGCAGATGGCTTAGCCAGCTCGGGGAACTCATTCCTAGAACTCATCTGAGATCCTGCCTCAAAATGCCCCCCCCCCCCGAATTTATTTATTTATTTAGATTTTATTGTTATGTGTATGAGTGTTTTACCTGAATGTATGCATATGCACTACAAGCTTACAGCGTTTGAGAAGACCAGAAGACATGTCAGGTCTCAAGTTAGAGGCAGTTGTAAGCCACTGTGGGTACTAGACACTGAGCCTCGGTCCTCTGGAAGAGCAGCCAGTGCTCTTAACCACAGAGACGTCTTACTAGACTGCTTACTTCATTTTTGAGATAAGGTTTCACCGTGTGACTCTGGCTGACCAGACTGGTCTCAAACTCACAAAGATTTGACTACCTCTGCCTTCCCATTGCTGGGATTAAAAGTGTACCCTCTCACGCCCAGCAGTTCCTATTTTAAAAGGCCAAAGCTTTTGGTGTCTTTAATCAGTGGTCCTCAACCTTCTTAATGCTGTGACCCGTTAATACAGTTCCTCAGGCTGTGGTGGCCCCCAACCATAAAGTAATTTTCATTGCTGCTTCATAACTGTAATCTTACTGCTGTTATGAATAATGATGCAAGTATTTGATTCACAGGATATCCGATACATGACCTGATAGGTCACATATTCAACCCAAAGGGGTCATGACCTGTAGGTTGAGAACCACTACTTTAAGGTCAGACTTTATGCAGCTGTGCCTCTGCTTGGCTGGTGTGTTGCATGGACTCCTGGCCTTTATCATTGGTGCTTAATTATGTTGTGTAAATGAACTTTCCCTGAGACACCTGATGATAGGTCCTCAAAATGTTCTCTCCAAAACATTTACATCTACAAAATGCTGCCTCTGGGTTTGGAGTGTTTCTGGCTCCCCTGCCAGTCACTCAGCTTAGCTCTCTATGGAGCTGGGAGCATGGAGAGGAATGACTGCAGTGCAAGTGTTAGGGAGAGGGGCTGGAGAGGTCGGAGGCCTGAGTGACAGGCATCTGTCATCTGCAGCTCTGCTGACCCCCTCCCTCTGGTACTGTCTCCTGGGTGTTCTCACTCGTTATTACTTTTACAGAAGAAACTCAAGCTTGGACGTTAGATAACTGCACCAGGAGCTCACCCTCAGGAGTTCTAGTCAGACTCTGCTTTCTTACTTGGCATGGTGGTTCATGCCTGGAACCCCAGCACTCAGAGGCCGAGCACAGTAGCTGCAAATTCCAGGCCATAGTATCTCAAAAAAATAACAAAGCAAAACAGAAACAGATTCAAGTTCATAGCTAACAGCCTGCACACTTCTTTTTTTGCCCTCCAGGGAAAGCCACCCACCAAGAAAGCCAAAGTCCTGCACAAGGCAGCCTGGTCTGCCAAAATTGGAGCCTTCCTCCACGCCCAGGGAACAGGACAACTAGCAGATGGGACACCCACAGGACAAGATGGTGAGACAGAATCCTGGGATGGGAGATTAGGGGAAGTTGAGGATCCGGGTCTACAGTGAACTGTCTCCACCTGATGGCTTTTGTGGAAATGGCCTTGGGCATTCCTTTCAGGGGCTCTCAGTTGCCTGCTTCCTCCATCACAGACACCAAGAGTTAGCTGCTTTACTTGTCTTTGCATCTGTCTTCATGGTTTCTCTCTCCCTGGTTCAGAGCAAGTCTGGGGTGTGTGGAGCAGGTGGAGAGGTACCCTCAGTTTTCCAGGCATAGTGATTGCTGAACCCCAAAGAAACTGCACTGTGCACTAAGTGGGCAGTCGCTGCCCCTCCTGCCTGTGCTGAGTGGGTGTGGCCAATGACTGGATGCAATAGGATCAATTTAATCTTAGATCTGAATTTCCCTTTCTGTGGAGCAAAAAGGGAGAGAACTTTCTCTCTGGATTCTTCACAGTCCTGATGGCCATTAGTGGCCAGGGACTTGTTTCTAGAGCTCCATGGGGCCTCCAGGTTCATGTTGTAATGTGGTTGCTATGGGTACCCTGACTCAGCTCTTCCTTTGTGCTCTGCAGCTCTGGTCTTAGGGTTCGACTGGGGGAAGTTCCTGAAGGATCACAGTTACAAGGCTGCTCCTGTCAGCTGCTTTAAACACGTGAGTGTCCTGGCAACAAGGGAGGGCCTGACGGGACCGCATAGTTCAGGCTGCCTGCCTCTCTGCTTCCCACACACTTCAGTTGAGCTGCTCTAGGCTGGACAGCATCCTTGAGAACAGTGGCCAGAAACCTGCCTGTATCTTGTAGGCCTGGAGAGAAGTGGCCAGAAACCTGCCTTTAGCTTGTAGGCCTGGAAAGCTTATTCAGCAGTTAAGGGCACTTACTTTTCCAGTTCCTGAGTTCAATTCCCAGCACCCACATGGGGGCTCACAGCCTACCTGTATTCCCATGAGTTCCTACCCTCTTCTGGGTGTAGACACTGGGGTGTAGACACAGATGCAGACAAGGCACCAGTGTGTGTGTGTGTGTGTGTGTGTGTGTGTGAGATTCTGTACATACGTAATTATATATAATATGTCAGGTGCAGTGGCACATCTTTAATCCCATCATTTGGGAGTTAGAGACAGCTAAATCTCCCAGCTAGCTTGGTCTACAGAGTCCAGAGCTAACTAGTAGGACCCTTTCTTTTTTTTTTTTAAAGAACAAAAAAATGAGCGTCTTGTGCCTTACACAACCGCCCCTGGTTTTTGAAGGGCTGACATGTTATTTGCACAGTAGAGTTGGTTGGTCTGAGTCCAGGGGTGTTGTTTTTTTCCATTCTTCATATTTTGTTTCCTCCATTAAATTTATTTTTGCTGTTGGTATGGTCATGGCACACACCTTTATTCCTAACACTCGGGAGGCAGAGGCAGGTGAGTTCTAGGCCAGCCTGGTCTACAGAGAAAGTGCAAGGACAGCCAGGGCTACTCAGAGAAACCCTGTCTACAAAAACAACTTTCTTGTTGTTTCTGTTTTATTTGTGGGATTTTTGTTTGTATGTTTTGTTTCACTTTTCAATTTTTTAGATTTATTTGTTTTATGTGTTTTGCCTGTCATGTATATTTATGTATACCACATGTATGCCTGGTGCATGTAGAAGTCAAAACAGGGCGTCAGTGCCAGTCATTGGTGGCGCACACCAGAGGCAGGTGGATCTCTGAGTTGGAGGTCTGCAGAACAAATTCTAGGACATCTAGGGCTACACAGATAAACAATGTCTTTGGGGAGAAAAGGGGGGGGGAGCTTCACATTCTCTACAAGTGGAGTAGTATGTCCAATGGTTGTCAGCCGCCGTGTGGGTGCTGGAGACTGAGCCCTGGTCAAGAGTAAGTGCCCTTAATCACTGAGCCTCTTCAGCCCTGCTTTTGGTTTTGAGGGGTTAGTTTTTGTTGCTTTAATTTTGGTTTTTTGGTTTTTGACTTTTCAAGACAAGGCTTCTCTGTGTAGCCCTGGGTGTCCTGGAACTCACTAACTCACTCTGTAGAGAACTCACAGAGATCTGCCTGCCACTACCTCTATCCACCACGCTTGAACTAGTGTATGTTTGTTTGTTTGTTTTGTTGGTTGTTGCTTTTTTGTTTGTTTGTTTGTTTGTTTTTGAGGCAGGGTTTCATGTATCTCAGGCTGGCTTCTAATTTGCTATATAGCTGAGGATAGCCTTGAACTTCTGGTCTTCCTGCCTCAACCTCCCAAGTATGTGCCACCATGCCCAGCCTTCTGCTAGTTAACTCTCAGGGCCCATCTTACTTTTTTGCTGGCATTGGGAATTGCATGCAGTTTAACCACCAAGCTGCACCCACAGCCCTCTTCTGAGACCCTTTCTGATGCCAAACACACTACAGTGGGGACTCCCAGTTCTTCCTGAAGAGGGAAGGATTGAGGCCCTGCTTGGATGCTTGGATGAGCTTTAGGTAGGAACCTAACAGTGCCTGGCAGCTGTACCTTGTGCTAACCTAGAACAACATCTACAACAGGTCTTCTTTTGTCTCTAGCTTTGTTTCTTTAAATTTAAGACAGGGTCTTACATTATAGCTCAGGCTGACCCTAGAACTCCCTATGTATACCAGGCTGGCCTGAGAGCAGTCTTTCTGCCTAGTCTCCCAAGTGCTGGCACACAGGTGTCAGACATCAAGCCCAGTTTCTTTTGCCTTTCAATCCCATTTCCTAAAGCCTGATAGGATGCCTCCTGAGGCTGACTTTTGACCTCAGTAAGCAATGTCTGGCCTTCCTGGATTGTCCTGCTTGCCCTGAGCTATGACAAGTTGGTCCTAGGTCCTACTGTGCCCTTCTCTGAGTTACTAATGAATGTGTCTCTTTTACCCCCAAATTCTCCTAGTTCCAACATTTTTATTGTAGGGAATTAGATCATATTTAGCACAAGATTCAGTGTGCTTTGTAAAGAGCTTGCCCTGTGTGTCTGGGCCACTCCATGCTTCCCCAGGTCTATGGATTGGTCTATGGCTTAGGTGCTTTTCCTAAGGGAGCATCAAGTTCCCATTGGCAGCAGATCCAGGATTAAGCATTGGGAAAGCAGCCAGGAGCCACTCAGTAGGAGGGGACTCTGTGTGGCTGTGCTCTGCTAACTCGGTGTGTGAGCCCAAGTTGAACGATGTTAGGTAATGTCGGTACTAAGACACTGTTGTACAAGTGGCCAAATGACAGATATCCAAGTGCACCAAGATGTCCACACTGTAGTCAGGAGCTGGCCCTGCAGTGATGAGAACCAAGTCTGTGTCTCTGGCCTTCCACCCATGACTCAGCCTGAGGGTTCCCTGCCCTTCCATGTTTCTGGACAGTGGACACACCCTGTTTGCCTCTTTATTCCTAGTTTTCTGCACCGTGCACGATGTGAAGTGAGGGTGTGGAGGACAGTGGGGCTCAGGCCTAAGGGGCTAGCTCCTCTCAGCCTGTCGATGCTCTCTTCACCACAGGTTCCCCTCTATGACCAGTGGGAAGACGTCATGAAGGGGATGAAGGTGGAAGTCCTCAACAGTGACGCTGTGCTCCCCAGCCGGGTGTACTGGATCGCCACTGTCATCCAGGCAGCTGGTGGGTGTTCCTCTGGCCAGGGCAGGGTCTGGAATTTGCCATGTGTCCTAGCTAGTAGGTGGATGGTGTTACAGGGTGAAATGGGTTTCATAAGTCAGAACCTTGCCCACTAGCTTTCTTTCTCCTTCCTGTGGATTCTCCTCCTGTAGATGAGAACACAGGGCTAAAACTTGAAAGTTAGTTTTGTTTTGTTATGCGTTTTTTATGTTTAGTTGGTTGTTTTGTTTTTTTGAGACAAGGTTTCTTTGTGTAGCCCTGGCTGTCCTGGAACTCACTCTGTAGACCAGGCTGGCTTCAAACTCAGATATCCGCCTGCCTCTGCCTCCCGAGTGCTGGGATTAAAGGTGTGTGCCACCACCTCCTCGATTTTTTTTTTTTTTTTTTTTTTTTTTTTTTTTGTGATAGGTCTGGGGATGCTGAGGGTATAAAAACAGTCACCAGCCCAGGATGCTTTCTAAGAGTGCAGCGTGGATATTGTTTTGTTCTGTATGTCGGGGACCCCACTAGTCTGGAAGGCGTTCCTGGAATAGAAAGTAGGAAGTCTGGCTGGTGCTAGAGAAGGAAGAAAGCCTGAGAGCGTGCCTTCCCCACGCCACCACTCACAGGTCCTCTTGTCCTTCCTTTCAGGGTACCGGGTGCTGCTCCGATATGAAGGCTTTGAAAATGATGCCAGTCATGACTTCTGGTGCAACCTGGGGACTGTGGATGTCCACCCCATTGGGTGGTGTGCCATCAACAGCAAGATCCTGGTACCTCCACGGAGTGAGTTGATGAGAAAGCTCCCATGCTGGTTCCTATAGGGCGCTGGGCAGAAGCCTTCACCTACCCAGTCTAGAAGTTTCTGGACAGTTTGGGTTTTTAGAGCCTGTTTGTTGGTCTCGATATATATATTTTATATTATATTTACTTTATGTGTACACGTGTGCCTGAGTGAATGTCTGTTCACCATATGTGTGTAGAGCCTGAGGTGGTCAGAAGAGGTGTTGGATCCTCTGGAACTGGGGTTAGAGATGGTTGTGAATCACCATGTGGTTGCAGGGAATAGAACCCATGTCCTCTGGAAGAGCAGCCGGTGCTTTTAGCCACTGAGTCATCTCTCCAGCCCCCAGAGGCTGGTTTTATAAGATGATATCATCACTGGCCTGAAGTTGCAGAATTTGTCTGTGTAGCTCATCTCTGGGTTGGTGAAGGTGTTGTCAGTCTGTCACCAGTTTCTGCCGGTGTCTCTGCAGCCATCCATGCCAAGTTTACTGACTGGAAGAGCTACCTCATGAAGCGGTTGGTGGGTTCCAGGACACTTCCTGCAGATTTCCATATCAAGGTCTGGCTGGGTTCCCAGTTCATACTCCTCCCTCCCTCCCCCTCCCACCTCCATCCCCCAGTTTTTCCATCCTTAATATGATTCGTTCAGGCGTTGACCTAGGGATTTCTATACACTAGCGCTGTGTGTGCGTAAGGCCTAGCTTCCTGTCATAATACTCTGCTGCTGCGTTGCTGGGCCACCTGCCTCCCTGCCAAGACCCTGGGCCACCATATCAATCATGTTGCTTTGTTGGCCTTTTGGATTTTAAAGTCTCCCAGATTCTTGCCCTTGCTTCTAGCATTTTCAGTAGTATCTGAGGTTTCCATTGCTGTGATAAAGCACTTTTGTGACCACAAAGCAACCTTGAGAAGAAACAGTTAATTTTGCTTATACTTCCACATTGTAGTCCATCACGCAAGGAAATCTGGGCAGGAGCTCAGGGAAGGAACCTAGAGGCCCGAACTGAAGCAGAGGCCATGGAGGATAACTGTGTACTGGCTCACTCCTTCATAGTTCGTTCAGTCTGATTGCTTGCTTACTCTTTTTTTGTGTGTTTGTTTGTTTGTTTGTTTCCCCAAGATAGAGTCTCTCTGTGTAGCCCTGACTGTCCTGGAACTCACTATGTAGACCAGGCTGGCCTCAGTACTGTAGATCTATCTCCCTTCCTCTGCCTCCTGAGTGCTGGGACTAAAGGGGTGTGCCATCACTGCACGACTTGAGCCTGCTTGTAGCATCCAGGAGTACCAGCTCATGGTGGCACTGCCCACAATGGGCTGGGCCCTCTCAGATCAATCATTAATAAAAACAAATGCACCATAAACTTGCCCATAGCCCAGTCTGCTGGGGATTTTTCCCAATTGAGTTTGCCTCTTCTAAATGACTTTAGCTTGTATCCAGTTCACATAAAACAAACTGGGCAACACAGAGTAATCACTCAGAGATGGGATTATGTGCTGGTAAGAAACAGCACTATAGGCTGGCTGTGGTGGCACATGCCTTTATTAACCCCAGCACTTGAGAGGCCAAGGCAAGTGGATCTTATATTGAGTCGTTATTATGAGTCCAGGTCAGTTTGAGGATCTAAGTTCAATTCCCAGCACCAAGTCAGGCAGCTCAAAACTGTGGCTCCAGCTCCAGGGGGAATCGACCACCATCTTCTGGTCTCCACAAGTATCCACACACATGAGTGTAGATACACAGGAATAAAAATAAAACCAGAGCACTATGGGAATAAAAGGAAAATACATATACATATATGGAAAATATATAGGTACTGTAATATATATATTCATTCCCCACCTCAGTTCTCTAACCTGGTGGGAGAAGTAGAGAGTCATGCACACATGATAAAAAAACCCCATCTGAACTGTGGCTATTCAACCATCTGTATGGACATAGCAGATCAGCCAAAGAAAGCTATTTTGCCTGGATATGGTGGCACATGCCTTTAATTCCAGGACCTGAGAAGTAGAAGCAGATGACCTCTGTGTGTAAGGCCGGTGTGGTTTACATAACAAGTTGTAAGCAAGCTGTGGCTCTACCGTGAGATCCTCTTTGATAAAACAGCCAAGCCTTAGAAAGCTGCCTTACCTGACTGAGGCACGTGTAAGAAGTAACCATTTAGAAAAAACAGTCCAAGTCGGGCAGTGGTGGCACGCGCCTTTAATCTCAGCAATTGGGAGGCAGAGGCAGGCAGATTTCTGAGTTCGAGGCTAGCCTGGTCTACAGAGGGAGTTCCAGGATAGCCAAGGCTACACTGAGAAACCCTGTCTCGAAAAACCAAAAAAAAAGAAAGAAAGAAAAAAAAGACAATCCAAGGCTCAAAGAACACTGTCTCCCACCTCAGTGGACCTCATCTGGACCACCTTGAGGTCTCCTGCATGAGGCGTTCAAGGTGTCCTTATTAGGTTGGATAGGCTTCCCAGTAGGATGCAGGGAGTGTGGAACACTTGCTGTCAGGATACGTTCTCAGAGGTGCAAGTTTCCAACTGGTTTCCTGGAGACAGTGGCTTTGGATTATACCTGCATGGCTGCTGTGGAAGCCAACTCTGGAACAAAGATGGGTGGAAATCAGGGCCGTCACAGACAAGGCCCTGGGTGTGGGTTGCCTGAGCTGGCAGAGAACTGGCCTCTCCTGAGTTATGGCTCAGTGCACCTCACAGAGCATTCCTTTTTTTTCTCAAAGTGGAGGAGGTTTTTCCATTGAACATACTGGATTTTTGTGTCTTTGGCTGTTTGTGTCTCCTCTGTTGGCTTTCCCTGTGCTTCATAGTCAACCAAGTCGAGCTTTGTCTCCTGTTTCCCTCTGGCACAGTTGGCAGATGTAGTGTGGGGCGGTTGGCCTCTTTCTCAGCCAGCACTGTTACAGACTGATGATGGCAGGTGGTGTGACCTACCAGGGGTAGCAAGAGGCCTCTCTTTTCCTCACACTCACAAGAATATGGGTGTGTTCCACGTGTACCAGTCTGTAAGCCTGTGCTGATTGCTCTCTGCCCATCCTGCTTTGCATGCTGGAGGGGCAGTGGGTAGAACAAGACTACTAGTCCCTGGCTGGGGCAAGAAGGTGACTAAAGAGAATGAGATGCTGTCAGACAGTAGAGGGTTCCAGACAGGCTCATTGTGAGGTCACTGTCTCAGAGAAGATTTGAAGTACTGAGCTTTGACAGGGTGACCACAACTTAGGCGTTTCCAGTGGGAAGCACTGGGCTGTTACTTTGCCAGGCGCCTCTGAAAGCCAGGGTGGTGGGGCAGAATGGGGTGGGCTTTTAGAGAATGCCCCAGACATGGTCCTTTGACTACAGTATAGTAAGTGGACAGTATGTGGGTTGTTGCTTGTTTTGTTTTCTGAGACAGTCTCATACAGGCCAAGGTGGCCTCCAGCTTGTTATGTAGGTGAGGGGTGCCCTTGAACTTTGTACCTTTGTTTACAGTGCATGGGTAGAAGTGTCAAAAGACAACTGTGTGCACCCCAAGGATTGATCTCTGGTCTTCAGGCTTGGCAGCAAAGTTCTTTTACCCACTGAGCCATCTAGTAAGCCACCAAACACAATGCACTGTAATATTTTAGCTGTTTTGTTGTTTGAGACAGGGTCTCTCTACATAGTATTGTCTGTCCTAGAACTTAGTATGTAGGTCAAGCTGGCCTTGAACTCACAGAGGTCTGTGTGCATCTGCCTCCCAAGCTCTGGGACAACTAAAGGTGTGAGCCACCATGCCCCGCCCACAGTAATGTTCTGTTCCTCACCTGAGTCAGATGTGTCTGCATGCAGTCATTCATTCATTCTCTTGCAAAACAGACTTAATATATGTAGCTCTGAGCTGAGAATGGGCCTTAAAAGGAGTGAGTTAGAGAAGGCCAGGTAGAGTAAGTCCTTAAGCCTTACAAGCCAAGACTTGTGTCACCACAGGCCTAGACCTGGGTTACTCCCCTTCATGAGCTGCTGTCACCTGTGGTTGGTGGTAGGAGGTAGTCTAGCCATGAGCTTTGGGAAGGCAAGGCCTGTAGTCTGGTTTAGGATACTGAGCTAGCTCTTCTGTTACTGCATTGTAACCCCTCCAGCATGTTCAGAAACAGCCCTGCTCAGTCTCAGCATCAGCAGGCTGGAGCTGCTCTTGAGTCAACTGTGGCCTGATGCTAAAAACTAAAAAGCCCAACACACATCCTGGTTGTTAAAGTGTGCTAAGCCCTGGGGGTCACGTGTGCAAATTGTTTTCATTCATATATATATATACACACACACACACAGTCTCTCCACATAGTTGAGGCTGGCTTTGAACTCCCTGTGATCCCAGGTAGGCCCCTACCTCTTGTATGCTAGGATTATAGCTATAATACCACTGGACAAAATCTTGTATGTGCTACCCACAGAGGGCCAGAAGGTGCCAGGGAATCAGTGCACAGCTTATGAAAAGCCCAGGCTGGATGCCTGAACTAAGTCTGCCTGTACTTTTCCAGGTTATTTGAGTTTCCTTGGTCTGAAGTAGATTCTGGGATTTCCATCATCCTGACTAACTGAGATCTGGTGAGATGAGGTACCCACTGAGACTGCAGGTCTGCCTGCTATGTTGTTCCAAGGGATTGGGGCTCAGGCAAGACAGGAGGGCTCAGGGACTCTGAGATTTCACCACCCTTCCCTGTCCTCTCTGACTCTTTTTTTTTTTTTTTTTTTCCCCAAGACAGGGTTTCTCTGTGTGGCCCTGGCTGTCCTGGAACTCCCTCTGTAGACCAGGCTGGCCTCAAACTCAGAAATCCGCCTGCCTCTGCCTCCCGAGTGCTGGGATTAAAGGCGTGCGCCACCACTGCCTGGCTTTTTTTTTTTTTTCCTCGAGACAGGGTTTTATTTAGAGTTGTTAAC
>JADRCH010000174.1:3280255-3309062 GCA_019843965.1 Rhynchomys soricoides
GAACTCCGCCTGCCTCTGTAGACCAGGGTGGGCGGATAAAAGGAGGCACCAACCATTGCCTTTTTTTTTTTTTTTTTCCTCTGATTTTTAAAAAAAAAAAAAAAAAAAAAGGATTTATGTGTTTTGGCTGCATGTATGTTTATGTTGTATACATGTTGTCCCTTGAAGGTCAGAAGAGGGCATTGATTGGATCCCTGGAACTGGAGTTTGTGAGCTGCCACATCAACACTGGGACTCAAATCTGGGTCCTCAGGAAGGGAAATGTTTTTAACTGCTGAGTCATCTCTATAGCCCCTCCTTTGCTGACCTATTGTTTAGTTTGCTTTGGTTTTTCAAGACTGGGTTTCTCTTTATAGTCCTGGCTGTCCTAGAACTCAATCTGTAGAGCAGGCTGGCCTCAGACTCAGATCCACCTGCCTCTGCCTTCTGAGTGTGAGTGCTGGGATTAAAGGCCTGGGCCAGCACACTCAGCATTTGCTGACAGCAGGAATGTAAGGGCTGGGTAGCTGAAGCAGATTGCCCTCTTGTGTCCTTGCAGATGGTGGAAAGCATGAAGTATCCTTTTCGGCAGGGCATGCGCTTAGAGGTTGTAGATAAGGCTCAGGTGTCACGTACCCGCATGGCTGTGGTGGACACAGTAATTGGGGGTCGGTTGCGGCTCCTCTATGAGGATGGTGACAGCGATGACGACTTCTGGTGCCATATGTGGAGTCCTCTGATCCACCCAGTGGGCTGGTCACGGCGTGTTGGCCACGGCATCAAGATGTCAGGTCAGTAGAGCCCCTGGCTGGTGTGACTCCAGGCTCAGCCTCCACATAAAGATCAGTAAGACCTTTGCTGAACCTCACAGTAGGGCAGTGAAATGGCCTATCATTGCTACCCAGCATGTGACAGTGTTGAGATTCAAAGAGGCCAGTGACTTGGGTCACTCAGCTCAGTCTGAACAGCAAAGTGAAGGAGTAACGCAGATGGTGCTGGCACAGTGCCTGGATCCCCCCATGCTGAAGAGTCCACACTACTGCTTCAGGGTCCTCTGTTTTCCCGTTTAGGGAAGCAGTTGGGGCACAGCTGGGAGCAAAGGTAGCCTGCCTGGCCGAATACTTCTGGGAGTGGTTGTCTTTAACTCCCTTTTCTTCCCCTCTTCTCTGTCATTTCCCCTAGAGAGACGAGGTGACATGTCTCATCACCCTACCTTCCGGAAAATCTACTGTGATGCTGTTCCTTACCTCTTCAAGAAGGTGAGGTGCAGCCTGTGGGCGATTTCCCTTGGCCATACTCATTGGCTTCTCTCTGGGACTATCCCTTGTCTCTTTTATAAGAGATTGTTCCACCATCCTTAACGTGAGAACCTCTAGGAGAGGAGACTGAGGCGAGGTCTCACTGTAGCCTGGTTTGGCTTGTCACAATGGCCTCCTAAGTTCTGGGATTATGGGTGGGCACCACCATACCCAGTAGGACTGTCCTTTGCCCTCTATTGCCATCCCAGGCCTGCAGTATCTGAAGAATACTCCTTTACCTTCTCCTGACTCCCCAGTTGCTTCATTCCTTTAAGGTCCGAGCTGTCTACACAGAAGGTGGCTGGTTCGAGGAGGGAATGAAACTAGAGGCCATTGACCCTCTGAATCTGGGCAATATCTGTGTAGCAACCATCTGCAAGGTGAGCCTAGGCGCTTTTCCCGCCTCCAACATGGCTGTCTGAGGGGCGGATGGCATAGAGCTTTGCTCCCACTGTAAGGTTCCTGGGGCCCTGACACTGGCTGCTCATATTGTTCTTAACTTCTATATGATAGAGGGAGACTATTCCTGCTCCCCCACCCCCCTTCCCAAGACAGGGTTTCTCTGTGTAGCCCTGGCTGATCTGGAACTCACTCTGTAGACCAGGCTGGCCTCGAACTCAGAAATCTACCTGTCTCCGCCTCCCAAGTGCTGGGATTAAAGGTGTGCGCCACTATTCCTGCTTTTTACTCAGAACCTTCATGTTAGAGTTTAAACTAAATAAATATCTTAAGCATTGTCCTGTTTCAGGTATAGGCATAATACTGCCCCATCCAGTAGGCCTTTCTGCCACTAACCTCTCCTTGGCATGCCCACAGCCTCAGCCCAGCTTCTTGCTCCTACCTGTCAAAGGACACTTTGCTCCTAGCAGCCCAAGGACACTGTTCATTGTCCACCTAGTCTGCTCTTTGTCCAGCCATATGCTATCCACATACTCAGAGCCCGGTGGCAGTTAAGCAGGTGCAGGCCTGCCTGTCATGGATTGGCTATCTGGTGGAGAGGGTACACTATCCCTCTAGTGCCCATTCCTGAGTACTGGGTACTCTGCCAAACACCAAAAACTGGGGTATTTTGGCAGAAGACAGAATTTGACGATCCATTTGGATCCATGCCTCATGTCCAATCATAGCCACCTTGGAAGGTTTGCAGTTAATGACGCATGCCATCCATGTCTCTACACCCTCCCCTAGTGCTTCTGTGGTTTTGTGTTTGATTGCATTCATTTATATGTGCATGTGCATGGAAGTCAAGACAATCTTGTGGTAGTTGGTGTGTCCTTCCACTGTATGGGTTCTAGGGATCAAGCATAGGTGATGCTGGACAGTTTTTACCCTTTGAGCCATCTTGCTGGCCCCTCCTAGGTGCTCTTGGATGGTTACCTTATGGTCTGTGTGGATGGGGGACCCTCCACAGATGGTTCAGATTGGTTCTGCTACCACGCCTCCTCCCATGCCATCTTCCCAGCCACCTTCTGCCAAAAGAATGACATTGAGCTCACACCCCCAAAAGGTAAGGCTTTGCAGGCTGAGCCCACAGCCCAGATCCCTAATGTGTGGCCCTTGGCATGAGAGAGAGGGTGGGCCTCTCTAGCCACCACTACCTACACACTGCCAAGGCTGGCCCAGCTGATCGATGTACAGCTGTGAACAGAACTCCTGTGTGTGAGGACTGTCCTAGAGCAGGGGTCACACTGGAGAGAAGGGTAGCTGCAGACTATGCCAGGACTCAGCTGCAGGGTCCCCGAACTGTGCTGCTCTTCTCTTAACCCCCAGGGCTTACTTTGTGACTCTTGCTTCCTCACTCTTCTTCATCACACTGTCCCCTCCAGGATATGAGATGCCGAAGCCTTTTGACTGGGAGACCTACTTAGAGAAGACAAAGTCAAAAGCAGCTCCAGCAAGACTCTTTAACATGGTGAGGAGACTCCAGTGCTGGGGTCGGGGAGTCTGTGGCAGCCGGGGGCAATTTCAACCCACTTCTTTAAGTCTTTACTGCTGGGATCAGTAAAGCAGCTTCTGGAAAACTCTGTGATGTGGACACTCACTGGGCCACAGTGTGGACTAGTCTCTTCTCCACAGAAGGGTTGGCACTTGAGAGCTGAATGGGGTTGCTGTCTGAAGGAATCTTTTCCAGTGGCCCTTCTCCCTACTCCCAGCTCTGCCAGCAGCTCCTTGCCTACCTAGACGAGCCTGCTAAGGCCTAGCACTGGCAAGCTGGACAACTACTCTCTTCTCTCAACCAGGACTGCCCCAACCATGGCTTCAGGGTGGGCATGAAGCTGGAGGCAGTGGACTTGATGGAACCCCGGCTCATTTGTGTGGCCACTGTGAAGCGAGTGGTGCATCGGCTCCTCAGCATCCACTTCGACGGCTGGGACAGCGAGTATGATCAGTGGGTGGACTGTGAATCCCCGGACATCTACCCTGTCGGCTGGTGTGAACTCACAGGCTATCAGCTCCAGCCACCTGTGTCTGCAGGTGGGATGGGGTTGCCCAGCTCAGAGAGCTATTGAATATTCTTCTCTGAGCTTTTTTCTCTTCCTGCCAACTGCTCCTCCACATGCCCAGCATCCTCTGGCATGAGACTGAGAAGGCTCCAGGTTGCACCCAGTAGAGTGTGTGCCCTGCCTCTCCCCCTGCTCCTGACCCTGTGTCTCCCTCTCCCCTGCCCTGCAGAGCACCTTCCTTCATCTTGCCCACTCCGTCCTATGCCTGAGCCCTTGTGCACCCAGACCCCTCGAGCAGCCCTGAAGACAAGGGAGTGGATGAGATAGCTGCTCTCCTGCCCCTCCCTTATCCTGTTCTCAGTGTCTGGCTTCTCTCATATATGAGGGCCAGTGCCCTCATATGGAGATGCCCTATGACCTTCCAGAAATTTCTTCTCATCTCTTGTTCTTTCAAACATTAGAACCAAACACACCTCAAAAAGGCAAAGAGGCCACAAAGAAGAAGAAGAAACAGTTTGGAAAGAAAAGTAAGTGAACCACCAGAGCACCGAGCATGACTTCTAGGCACTGCCCATGCATTGCCCATGCTCCCTGACGCTGTGCCTTAGGGGATCCAGAATAAGATAGGAATGTCATGTGTGCTGAGGAAAAGAGAGAAGGGGGTCACATCTTTTCCCTGCTGCGCTTGTCCGAAGCAACCTGTAGACGCTGGCTCTGAGGAAAAGGCGGAGAGAAAGGAACCTGCCGCCTCCAACACTCTCTTCTGGAATAGCTGGTCATGGGGGTTATAAGAGAGCAGGACAGGAGAGCAGGCGACAGAGTCAGTTCTCAACTCTATAGTGTAAAAGGTAGTGCCACAGCATGGGCATCAGGCAGAGAAGAGGATGTTCTGCATTGAGACAGAGCCACAGCAGGGACTAGATGTCCCTGGGTAGGAGTGGCATTTGAATTGAGACTGCGAGGACCCGAACATGCCATGTTCCATTTTAAGAAATCAAACATCACCAGGCAGTGATGCATACGCCTTTAATCACAGTACTCCGGACTAGAGGCAGGTGTGTCTCTGTACATTTGATGCCAGCCAGGGCTATACAGAGAAACCCTGTCTTGAAAAAATGAAAGAAAGCTAGCTTGGACCTCAGGCACCTGGCCGATAAGTGGTATTGAAAATTGGAGTCCAGGTCCACTGTACCCAGTTCCGCACTGCCTGCTAGCACTAATGTTTTATTTTCATTCGTAGGGAAAAGAATCCCATCAGCTAAAACCCGGCCCCTCAGACAGGGCTCCAAGAAACCCTTCCTGGAAGACAACCTTGAGGAACCAGTTCCTGATGACAGTAAGAGCCGGTGGGCTGGGTTGAGTTGGGGACAGGTTGCTCCACTCTCAGATGTGGTCTCTGCTTCTCTACCTGGACACAAAAGAAAAAAAGTCAAGCTTGAAGGGGATTTCCCAGGCACCAGTTTTCAAACCACTGGACTGGAAAAATCTAAACACCCCATCCAGCTCTGAACTGAGAATTCTCTCTCTCCAGCCATGTGTCCTGGCTTTCCCTTCCTCTCCTGCCTCTAAATACCCCTATGCTCACTAAAGTGTGTTGCAGGGGCCAGCTTTCTGGCTTAGTCTTACTGGCCAGGGTGTGCCTGGGTCCTCACTCTTACTGCAGTATATCTGAGGGATTGTGTGCCACAGCACACGTAGCTTCAGTGATAATTTCAGGAGTTGGTTCTCTTCCACCATAGGGTCTCTGGCAGGCTGTCAGCTTGGCTGCAAGTGCTATTATCTCACCAGCTGTGCCTGCAGCCTTGTGCCTTCTCTGTTGCTGCTCCTGGGAGGGTGAGGAGGTCAGAAGTGGTCACTCAGGCTCCCTGCTACCTCCAAAGCTCTCTCTGAAGGAAGCTAACTTCCTTAGCAGCCTCTCATCCCACCCCAGGCCATCACACCTTCACACACTCATTCCCGGCTCCCTGCCTCTCCAGTTATTGCTGTGTGTGTGAAAGAGGAGCACCAGGACATCCCCTCGCCTGACCGGTCACCCAGTCCACAGCTGCCTCTCCCCATTGAGAGCATCAAGCAGGAGAGGGACAACTGAGACTTCCCTGGCATCGGCCTGGACCCTAACTGAAGCTGAGCCTGGTCATGGAGCAGAGGAGAAGCCCGACTTTACTGCTGTACAGCGAGTGGCCAGCCTGGTCTTCCAGGCCACCTCTGCCCTCTGGCGAGGCCTGTTAACTGGTCAGCTTGAGTTGTAAGCTCATTGTACCCTCAGCACACTGGAAAACTAGATTGACCCCATGCGTCCACCCAGACAAGTGGGGGGGAAGTAAGGGAATGGAGCAGCTGTGGGTAGGCAGCCCAGGCTGACACTGACCTCTGCCCAAATTAAATTGAAGGTCTTGTACCTCCAGGGGGCGCCCTGCACCGCCTGATGTCCCAGGGGCCCCACTGTGGCAGGTAATTGACCAAGGTAGTGGGTTTGAGTGATTTGGGTTGGGTCCTTGACCTCAGGGACGGCAAGAACACTGAGAAGATGGGGGGGGGGGGGGGTGTCTGTGCCCATAAGGGACACTTGGGCCAAGCTACCTGCTGTCAGGTACAGGATTGGACAGTAGTTTGGCCCATGCAGTCTGGGGGGTCCTGCCTGAGACCATCCTTCTCTAGAGCCAAGTTTGGGTTGGACCTAACATTTCCCCTCCCCTGTCTGGGTCAGCCAAGCCACTGCTCAGCTCACCGTCTTTACAGTGTTTGGCTTTTGTTTTTCCCACTTAGACACTTTTTGTTTTATTTCTGAGATGGGGTCTATGTAGTACTTGCTGTTTTGGAGTTTGCTATGTAGCCAACACAGAGTTTAAACTGATAGGGATCCCCTACCTCTGCCTCCCAAGTGCTGTGATTAAAGCTGTGTGCCCAGCCCCTGGCTAGACACTTTGGAATCGGTGGTCTGGCCCTCCAGTGTCATCCTGAACACCAGTGGGGCTCCTGGGTCTCACTGGGTCTTGGACAGAAGCAGTGAGGCCAGTGGCTCCCTGTCATGCAGTGGCTGTGCTGTGTGTGTGGCCATCTCTGGGCCTACATTTGTCAAGTCTTGTCCGTCATGTTCTGGCAGGCTTTGCTCAGGGCCAGGCTTGGTTCATTCCGAAGGGGAGATGTGAGTGACCAGTCATCACAGACTGGGCAGGTTCTGAGAGAAGTTGGTCTTGACCTATTTGTTAAAGATAGCCCACCCTGTGCAGAATCTAGGCCATGAAAGAGGCCTTTATCTGCCTACTTTACTTGAGCGGAAGATGAAAGTCCACAGTAAAAGGCAGGTTCAGTTCCCAGCACCCACTCACAGCTGCCTGTATCTTGAGCTCCAGGGGAGCCTGTGGCTCTGCTTTCTGTGGATACAAATGTACACATCCTTAAACATAATTAAAAATAAAATCTTTGAAGAAAACAGATGATTATCAGATGAGTGGACCTCGGCCCCTAGGGGCAGATATCGGGAGGAAGGGCCTGAGTATGCCTTTAGATAGATGTCTTGAGCATGAGATCCCCTGATAAAAGAGAGTGGAGCTGGATGTTTGCCCTTCACTCCAGGCTTTGCCTGGTCTCCCCAAACTCCCTGTCCTTTCACAGATGAGCAAAGGGAAGCCATGGGGCTCATTTGGTAGAACTTCAGAGTGGGACTGACTAGGGCGTAGGCTGCTTGACTCCAGATTCTTGTTCTGTTAGAACAACAGAAACAGGCTCTCTCATAGCCCAAGGCAACCTCAACTTCTGATCTCCCACTTTGTGAATGCTGGAGTTACAGATGTGTGCTACCACACCTCTGTGAGGCAAGTCCCTTGCAGAGTATATTCTAACATGCCACTTCAGCATCAAGTGAGAAGACAGTTACTGTACAAAGGGGAAAACAGAGACTATCTCTGTCTCCATAACAACCGTAGCTGTATTGTCATTGGTGGCTCTTGGAGCTCACCTGTCCCTAGTTCCAACCCTGGCATAAAGTTGTAGTAGTAGTGTTAGTGACATGAAGAAATGCACATAACTGATGTTGCCGATTTGTCTCACTAGGGCCAGATTTGTCTCACTAGGTAGCTCAGGCTGGCCTTGAGCTCAACCTTGGCTCAGTTACAAAAGTTGTAGGACAAGGCCTCATGCTGTGAGTTCTGAGAATCAAGCCTGGATCTCTAGAAGCCAGTACTCTTAATGCTGAGCTGCCACTCTAGCTCCTCTTGGAAATGAGTTTTGTTTTTTTTTTTTGCCTCATCTTGTCCTTGGATGGGAACTAAAGGTCTTGGAGTCTTAGCACTTGAGTTGCTGCTAGCATCCTTCTAAAATACCTTCCATACAGCCCGCTTCCTCCACCGGAGGCTTGCGGTGGCCATTAGACCAAATCTCAACACATCAGGAGCCCACTCTGCTCCTAAGCCTTCTGCAGACCCAGTCTCAACAAACCTTCCATGTTAGAAGCTAGGCTACACATTGAGATGATAATTTTTTTTTTTTAAGATTTATTTATACACCAGAAGAAGGAATCAGATCCCATTACAGATGGTTGTGAGCCACCATGTGGTTGCTGGGAATTGAACTCAGGACCTCTGGAAGAGCAGTCAGTGCTCTTAACCACTGAGCCATCTCTCCAGCCTGCTAATTCATTTCTGATCTTGGCTTCATTCACAAATGTGAAAAAGGAAGGCTGAATATATAAAAATTGGTTGCTTAAATGCACAGGATAAGTGACAGCAGTGGGGCTGAGCCTGGGTTGATCTGCAAAGTCACCACCATTGCTGGGACACTCCTTAACACTCCTTTCACGGACCACACCAAGCCAGATAGGCTCCATGCATACCGCAGGAACCAAGAGCACAGCAAGTGTGGCCTGGCCTTCCTGATCGCCATCCTGTCAGCCCCCGGGGCTTGTGGATAATGACCTGGACTCAGAGTCCTGGAAGGGGTATGGTGGCTATGGGCTGGCAGGACAGTCCAGTGTGTAAAGGCATTTGGCACCAAGCTGAGGACCTGAGTTTGATCCCTGGAACCCTCATAAGAAGTGGAGAAAATGACTCCCTTGGGTTGACCTCAGACCTCACACACACACACTGACATATGCACCTGCACACATACAGATAAATGTAAAAAGTAAACATGAAGAGTGAAGGGCTGGAGAGATGGCTTAGTGGTTATGAGCACTGGCTGCTCTTCCAAAGGATCTGGGTTCATGTCCCAGCATCCACATGGTAGTTCATAGCTGTCTGTAATTCCAGTTCCAGGGGATTTGACATAGATGGAGGCAGAATACCAAAATAAAATTTTAAAAGAGGGAAGGGTTATGGTGCCTTCAAGAGGAGTAAGGGGACCTCTAAGGCTGTTTATTCTCATGTAGCCCAGGGTGACCTCGAATTCATCCTGCATCCCAAGTCCAAGGATTACAATTGTTTCTCACCATCTCTTGCTGTTTCATCCATTTCTACTGCTGGCACCTGGGTTCTAGGCTGTAACTGTTGCCTAGAACAAGCATGGAGGGTGATGCCACTGAGTATCAATTATATAATTCAAGAAGGGTTTCTCTGTGTAGCCCTGGCTGTGTCCTGGAACTCACTTTGTCGACCAGGCTGGCCTTGAACTCAGAGATCTGCCTGTCTCTGCCAGGAGTACTAGGATTAAAGGCATTCCCCACCACCATCTGGTCTGAAGGAGGATTTGTATCCTGCAGCTTGAGGTCTTACTTTTCTTTGTGTGTGCACATGCATGCATCCATGTGTATGAACATGCATGTGTGGGAATCAGAGAATAGCACAGGTGCCAGTTCCTGCCTTCTACCTTAAGACTGTCTCTGCCTACCTCACCACCACCTCACCTCTGTCTCTCACATAGCTCTACCTCTTCTGTGAATGTGGTGGAAGCCAAAACTGTTAAGTCCCCTTAAACTGGGATTGCAAGCATTTGTGAACCGCCCTGCATGGGTGATGGGGATCAAACTTGGGTTCTCTCCAAGAGCAGTGCATGTCCTTAGACATCCCAGCCCCGGGGTTTCTGTTGTTTGCTGTGAGCCCAGGCTGGCTGGCACATGAGCTTCTGGGAATCTCCTGTCTCAGCCTCCATCTCCCTGTCGGAGTGCTGAGATTATAAATGGTCCTGCGGTGTGTCTGGCTTTTATGGGGGCTCAGGCCACCATGCTTGTGTGGCACGTGTTGTGCCCCAGGCCCATAGGTCTTCCTTCCCCCACTCTAAACCTGCCTGCCTCCACAAGGGACAGCTTGTGGCTTAAATCGTGTCTCTCTAGAGGATAACAACTCCCAGTAACTCAGTAATTGAGGACCTCTTAGGATTAGGGTCCTCAATTAAATTGAAGTGATAGAAGGCCATTATATGTTGAACTGCCATCCTTACGAAAAGGGAGAGAAGTGTACAGACTGATAAACAGAGGGGAGCCCGTATGAAGAGACGGAGAGTACCACATCGAAGGAGGCAGGTTAGAAAATGTCACAGGCCACCAGTGGCCATAAGCAGCAAAATGGGATCCTTTTATTCCAGGCTCCAATCAGCACTTTGATTTTCAACCTCAAGCCTCCAGGACAGTCAGGCACATTGCTGTTGTACCTAGTTCATGGTCCAGCCTCATGGCAACCTCAGGGAACTAATATAAAAACCACTTGATTGCCTCAAGTCTTTAAATCCAGAGCTGGGAGAGGGGCACAGCCTTCTCCCCACCTTCCCAGCACCTTTCTCTCTGCTGATTTCCTCTACGACATGGCCTCCTCCCTTTGGACTCCACACTTGGTCTTATGTGTCTGCATTCGGACCTCCTGCATCTCAGCCTGCAGCAGCCTGCTCAGCCTTCATAGATACATCAAGGCACATTGCAACAACTGAGAGTTGAAGCTGGGTCAGGACCTGAATATCACATCAAGTGACATCTCAGACTGACAGGTGGTTGGGACTCAGAGCCAACACACCTGAACTTCCACTCTCCTCCCTGAGAAGAGCCAGGTCTATAAGATCAGGACAGGAAAGGGTGGGGTCCACACAGATCCAGTAAAAAACAGAAATGGGATGAATAAGTTGTGGCATTCATAAAAGCATAAAGTCACTTCTTTAAGGGGTGAGGAAAAGGGACGTTATTACTGCATCATGCAAGGAGACCATGGGTCATTTCCTAGCTCAGGAATCACAAGTCAGGATGGAGAAAAGTCAGGGCTCAGCTTCCCAGCAGCTTTGGTACCCAGACCTCCTGCCCAAGGGCTAACCTTGTCTGTTCTTCAATGTCCTCTGTGGACGGGAGTTCTTCTGGCACTGACCCTGGAGTTTGGTGTCCTCTCGGCCTTCTTGGCAGTCCAGCCTGGGCAGGCTTCAAAGATAGTAGCTGCAACCTTCACCTTCTGGCCACGGACACTTGGAGGGGTGGCACAGGTGGCACCCACCCGCAGGTTCAGCCCAGTGAGCCACCTGAGGAGAGAGAGGTGAGGAGCCCGCTGTGGACGATGATGGGTGAAAGCTCCTGAGGAGTGTGAGGACAGCTCAAGGACTCGGAGGCTGTGTACAAGAGGCACAGTCTCTACAGAGTTCTGGTTGGGCAGCTCACCTCCATGTTAATTTAAGCCTCTGATCCCTTCTGCAAAAAAAGGAGATGGGAACCGTGGCAGTGCCTATCGGGTACCAGGCACTGTCCCATCAGCTTATGTCTGCTGGCACCGATTCTCCAGCAACCACACCACATGGACTGCATGGCCCCTCATCCCTTCCACAGACGATCCAGTTCATTGTAGGCAGTACAACCCAGGTAGATGGTCCTGGGTTGTATAGAAAAGCAAGCTGAGCAAACCCATAAGCAGTGTTCCTCCCTCATCTCTGCCTCGGGGCAGTTCCTGCCTGGAGCCTCCATCCCAGCTTTCCTATATAATCTGTAAACTAAACACTATCCCAAGTCTAGTGGCGCACAGCCACAGTCCCTCTGGGGAGATAAGATAGCTGGCCTTGACTGCCAGCAGCTGGTACACCTCTGGTGGGAGTCCTGATGGGTGTACCTGTGCAGCGGGAGTAGCTGGCAGTCACAGTGGAAGGGATTACCGCTGAGGTCGATGAGCTCCAGCCCACTGAGCCACATTGGGGCAGGCAGGGACTGAAGTTGGTTCTTCTGCAGGTGCAAGCTCCGGAGCCCCTTTCCCAAGCCTGAGAAGGCCCTGGGAGAAATCTGCAAGAAAGTGCCAAGTCCTGTTGTGAGCCCTTGCCAGGTAGGCTGTGCCAGGTCTGTGGGGAGCTCCCATCCTCCCCTCCAGAAGGCCCAAGGTGGGAGGGCCAGTACTGAGGTTAGAACCCAGGTTGATCTTATTCCAAGTCACACAAAGTTAGGCCTGAACCCCACCCTTATAATGGCCAAGACTCTTAGGAACTCTCAACAGCAGTTAACTGCTCAGACTCAAGTTCTTCCAGGCCTCTAGCTGCACCCGAACTCCCTAAGGGCTAAGGGGAACGTTTGGTTTATCTTAATGGTTTTTGTTTGTTTGTTTTTTCGAGACAGGGAACTCACTCTGTAGACCAGGCTGGCCTCGAACTCAAATCCACCTGCCTCTGCCTCCCGAGTGCTGGGATTAAAGGCGTGCGCCACCACTGCCCGGCTATTTTAGTGTTCTTATGCCCTGCCTAAAATCCTTGCCAAAGGAGTGCCGCCTATGGACTTGTGCTTCCTGCCTGCACATCAGCCAGCACCCACCTGCTCCAGGTCACTGCTATTCAGGAAGAGCTGCTGCAGAGACCGCCCCACAGGCTGAAAGGCCCCATCTTGCAGAGCCCTGAGTGGGTTCCCGGAGAGCTGCAGCTCCCTGAGTGCAGGCAGCCCCTCCAAGGCTCCAGTAGGCACCTCTCGCAGCTGGTTCCTGTCAAGGTGCAGCTTCTCCAGCTCCCGGGCTGGACCAAGCGCCCCAGGTGAAACCTGGGTGATGTGATTTCCACTCAGGTAAAGGCAGCGCAAAGCCCGCGCTCCTGCCAGATCCCCAGGTGCCAGGCGGTCCACCGCGTTGTCCTGAAGGTGGAGAGAGAAGAGGCTGGGTAGGGCACTCAGAGCAGCCCCCGGGATCCTCAGGAAGCGGTTGTGCTCCAGGTACAGGTAGCCCAGGTGGGGGGCCCCTTTAAGGGCTGCAGCGCTCAGGCCCGAGAGCTGGTTGTCGGCGAGGTAGAGATAGACCAGGCGGTCCAGGCCCGCCAAGGCGCCGGGCTCCAGCTCCGCGATGCCGCAGTGCTGCAGGTGCAACGACAGCAGGTGGCGCAGGCCCGGGAAGGCCGCGCGGGGCACCGAGGGGAAGTGGTTACGCCTCAGGTCCAGGAGCTGGGTGTCGTTGGGGAAGCCGCGGGGCACGGCCTGCAAGCCGCGGCCGTCGCAAGCGCTGTGGCGGGTCTCCGCGACGCACACGCAGGCGGGAGGGCAGGGCGTGGCCCACACAGCCTCTTCGTGCGGGGAGCGAGGTGGAGCGCGGGGACCGGCCGGCCGGTCCTCGTCCTCGTTCTCCGTCGCGTCTCCCGGGCAGCGCAGGTCTGAAGGCCGCAGCGTATCCAGGGCCTCGCCTCGCAGGCGCCGAGGTCCCCGGCACGTGCCGTCCGAGCGCACTCGAGCGCGCACCAGCCACTCGAGCAGGGGCCGCGCGTGGCAGACGCACCACAGTGGGTTGCCCTGCAGCCGCAGCCGGCGCAGCTGGCCAGGAACCTGCAGCGGGGGCAGAGATGTCAGCTGGTTCCCGCGGAGGTCGAGGGTGTGCAGGCGCGGGCAGTGGGCGAAGGCCCGGGGACCCAGGGCCTGCAGGGACCCGTGGTCCAGGGCGAGCTCTCGCAGGCCAGGCAGCGCCAGGCCGTCCTCCTCTCCCGTGTAGGTGAGCGGGTTGTGGCCCAGCTCCAGACGCGCCAGGCTGCGGGCCTGGGACAGGGCGGCCCCGGGCAGGGCCTGCAGCTCGTTGTGGTGCAGGCTGAGGCGGCGCAGCGCGGGCAGGCCTGCCAGAGCCTCGGGGGCTAGTACGCTGAGAGCGTTGTGAGACAGCTGCAGCCAGCGAGTGCGCATCAGTCCCTGGAAGGCCATGGCGGGCAGGTAGACCAAGGCGTTGTGGGCCAAATTGAGAGTGGCCAGCGAGCCCAGGGCGCCGAAGGTCCCCGGCCGCAGCTCCTCCAACTTGTTCCCCTCCAGCTCCAAGCGCTTCAGTGAGCCCAGCCCATCTAATGCCTCTTGGGGCAGAGTGCTCAGGCGGTTGGAAGCCAGGTTGAGGAGGAGCAGTCGGCCCAGGCCACGGAAGGCACCCTCGGCCACCAGCTCCACCTGACAGTGCTGCAGGTCCAGATGCGTTAGGTAAGGCAGGTCCTGGAAGGCAGCTGGAGGGATGACCTTCAACATATTACCCTGGAGGTCCAGCCTCTGGGTCAGCTGGGGACAGGAGAGGGGAAAGGAGAATGAGCACACAGGCACACGAACCTTAGCCTCTCTCTCTCACCTCTCTGATTCTCTTTAGCCACCGAGCCACCCTTACTGTGATCTTTTCCTTCTTGTCGCTGCTCTTGGCTTACTTTCCCATTAGTTCATGACAGCTTAGGGCAAAAAGAGTATCTTATCCAGGTACACCCCAGTTCACCTGTCATCAATACATTATTATGTATAGGTCACCTAGGTATCTCAGCCACACAAAAAAGATTTTAAATAAATTGTACTGTTATTGTCTTGTTTAGTTTTTGTTGTTGTTGCTATTGTTTGTTTTAAATATGGTTCTGGCTAGCCTGGAACTCACCCTGTAGATCAGGCTGGTTTTGAACTCAAAAGATATCTGCCTGCCTATGCTTCCTGAGTCCTGGGGTTAAAGGTGTGTGTCATTGGATTTGGCCCTTTTTGGTTATTTTTCTTCCCGTTTAGACGTAGATATGGGCTCAAGGAGCAATAAACAGCCAGACAGTGGTAGGACAATTGGTGTAGCCCTTGCTCCTGCCACCCCTGTCTTCTTGCCACATTGCCAACCCATGCCAGGATTTTCCCTCTCCTGACCTCAGGGATGGTGTTTGGCACCTCGGTGAGGTTCTGGTGTCGGCAGGTAACATGCCGTCTGGAGTTGTCACAGACACAGGTCTGTGGGCATCGCTGGGCAGCTACATGCCAAGCTGGACTCAGGAGCAACACCGTAAGCAGCAACAGCATGAAGACCCAGGTGGAGCTCTGAGGCCTGGGAGAGGAGAGAGAGAGAGAGAGACAGACAGACAGACAGACTGACTGCTGTCCATGGGGGCATCAATGCTAGTGGGCACTGAACCCCTGATAAAGGACAACCATCTCCTGCCTCAAAACTCCTCCAGGCTTTCATTCTTTGGGCACAGGACAGTGCCATGGCTTGTTTCTCTTCCCTCACCTCATATGGGGGAAGGGAGCTTCTGTTATCAGCCTTGGTTTATTCGGGGTGAGGGGAATAAGATATAGAAAATTCAGAGTCCCGATGCTGCTGCCCAGAGGTTCTGGACCTAAGACAGTTTGGCAGCAGGAGGGAAGGCCCAGACCTAACCCAGGTTTTAGGGTGGACTGGGAGGTTCAGATGTTGAAGGGCCTGAGAGACGCTGTCATGGTAAGCAGGCAGCCCAGGCCCCTGTGCCTGCTTCCCCTTTGCCCTCTTGTTACCTGACAGTTGACTGGCCTGCACCAGGGAAACTGAGGACCTGGGTTATGTACTACAGGGGGAGCGAGATAGAACTCGCTTGTCTATTTATTGATGCACCTACCCACCTGTCCATCCCTCCACCTCACAACTTCAGCCACTTGCCCATCTCTTCTTAGAGATGATGGTGGCCACCATGGCTCTCCTGGCCTCCCCTGTGCTCCACCTAACAGCTATAGGGAATTTTCCAGAATACAGATAGGATCCTGATACTCCCAACAGAAGCCTCCCTAGTGTCTACCTGTCTCTGTTAGTGAAAAGTTCTAATTCCTGGTGCCTCAAGAAGAATGTATAGCCAGGCAGTGGTG
The DNA here is from genome assembly GCA_019843965.1 of Rhynchomys soricoides. Taxonomy (NCBI): domain Eukaryota; kingdom Metazoa; phylum Chordata; class Mammalia; order Rodentia; family Muridae; genus Rhynchomys; species Rhynchomys soricoides. The sequence goes on from JADRCH010000174.1 coordinate 3,295,936, forward strand.
GTACACGCCTTTAATCCCAGCACTTGGGAGGCAGAAGCAGGTGGATTTCTGAGTTCGAGGCCGGCCTGGTCTACAGAGTGAGTTCCAGGACAGCCAGAGCTACACAGAGAAACCCTGTCTCAAAAAAAAAAAAAAAAAAGGAAGAAAAAGAAGAATGTATAGATTCTCCATCCTACACCTCGAGTGGTACCACCATGCAGGCCCAGCAGCTGTGAATTCACTCAGCTCCTCCTGTTATGTGGTTGGGTCACAGGTAAATTCTGAGCTACCTTCCCTGATGTGGTACTGGAATGCCACCCCATGGACCTCCCCATAGATGCACCCAGGATTGTTACTGTCTGGTGTTGTCTCCTTTTGGTCCCAGAATTCACCCCTTTCTCATCGCTGGTGGCCTTCTCTAGACTGAGGGTAGGAAGCAGGCCTATTGGGCTGATACCTGAAGAGAAAAAGGTCCAGGGCCTAGAGGGCTGTCATGGATCCCTCTTCATAAGGCTCCAGAGGACTACCACACAGGAACAACTACCTCTGGAGCTGTTTTAGGGGCCACCTCTGGAGAACCTCAGGTACAGGAAGATCCTGTGGCTCTGCAGTTAGCCTCTCAGAGGCATGCATGGACAGATGATAAGTGATCATCTCTAGCCATCTAGTTCAGCTATGGCTCCCTTGCCCCAGGGCCCCAAAACTCACCTCTCCATGCCGACTGGAACTGCCAGCCCTGTCTGGAGGCCCCGCACAAGGGAAAGACCAGGGACAGTCCTTGCCTGGCCACCAGCAGTACCCACCCCCCTTTGCCCACGGGCTTGGCAGCCGGGACAGAGCTGAATGGGAAGCATTGTAAGCAGCCCAACAGAGCTGGGGCTTCCCCAGGCTGTGGGCAGGGGGTGGGAGCAGAGGCTGGAGTTACAGGCTGTCTGTGCAGTACAGGCATAACAACATGGCCCAGGCCTGAGTCCTTGGTCCGGAGGGTGGGCATGGGTGGTGATGGAGATGGGGGGTGTGGGTGGATCAGCATCACTGGGCTCATGCAGACTCTGTGGGACCCTAGAAAGAACTATTCAGCAACTGAAAGTTAAAAACTAGCTCGCTAGGTTGCTGCAGGAGTTAAGGTGGGAACCTGCAACCCAGGCACTTGGGAAGCCTTAACTCCTTCCTTCCTGTGAGTTTATGCACTCACATATCACACACACTGAAACTACTGCGCACATGTATCTTTTTTTTTTTTTTTTCCCCAGACAGGGTTTCTCTGTGTAGCCCTGGCTGTCCTGGAACTCACTCTGTAGACCAGGCTGGCCTCGAACTCAGAAGTCCGCCTGCCTCTGCCTCCCAAGTGCTGGGATTAAAGGTGTGCGCCACCACTGCCGGCTACACATGTATCTTGCAACTATTTTCTATCTCACTTTAACCTATTGTTGAGGATCTCCGAATTGATGTCTAGAGTCATTTCTATCTAGTGTTTATACTAACAGACCTAAGGCATAAACCAGGTGGTGGTGTACACCTCAGGAGACTGAGCCAGAAGGATTAAAAAACGTACCAGACTTACTGGTTCATCTGAGATATTTTAATCTTTTTTTTTTTTTTTTTTTATGTGAAGTGACCTACTTGTGTACATTGTAGCAGCATGGCTGGTACCCATAGAGGCCAGAAGAGGGCGCCAGAGCCTCCAAAGTGGAAGCACAGTCAGCCTCCATGGAAGGGATTTGAAACCAGGTCCTCTATAAGAGCAGCCAGTGCTCTGAACCAATGAGTCACTTGTCTCGTCCTGTCTTAGATATTTTTACTGCTCCTCCTCCCCCCTCCCCTTTTTTCTGATATTGGTAGAGTTAGAAATTCAAGGCCAGACTTTGGCTACATAGTAAGTTAAAGGCCATCCTGGGATCACTGAAATCCTATCTGGAAAGTAAAAGGTGCATTTAAGCATGTATCTCTGGAGCGTGTATACATTTCAAAACTTTCAAGGTTGGACATGGTGGTGCACACCTTTAGTTCCAGGAACTAAAAGCCAGACACAGCTACATAGTGTCACACTGTCTAAAAACAACCCAACCAACCCACAAACACCCTGAATCAACAGACAGCACAGCTGGATCACAACAAACACTCAAAACATTTTCAGACCCATGTTTCTGGTGGCAGCTTTGAGTTTTCAGTTTGCTTGGACTTTTGAGATGGGGTATTGCACAACCCTGGCTGGATTCAAAGTTGCAATGCATCTGAGACTGCTCTTGTCCCCTGGCTCCAGCTTTGAAGTGCTGGGACAACAGGTGTGTGTCATTACCATCCAGTTTGGCCAGTTTATGCATAATTGTTTTAATATTTTTTAAACAGTGTTTCTCTGTGTAGCCATGGTTGTCCTGGAACGCTGCCCTCAAACTCACAGAAATCTGCCTAAGTCTTCCTCAAATTCACAGAGATCTGCCCAAGTCTGCCTCCCAAGTGGTGGGACTAAAGGCGTGTGCCACCACTACCCAGCTCAGTTGTTTTTGTTGTTCGTTCTCCCAAGACAGGGTTTCTCTGTGCAGCCTAGCTGTAGCTCACTCTACAGACCAGGCTGGCCTCAAATTCAGAGAATGCTGGGATTACAAGCATGCGCCACCACTGCCCGGCTATATCTCTTGAAAATTATGAGTACTCTCTGGTCCAAACAGTGAGTTCCATTCCATTCTTCCTTCTTCTTCAGCTCAAAGCCAGGCAGTGATGGCACACATCTTTACACAGTACTCAGGAGGCAGAGGCAGGAGGATCTCTGAGTTTGAGGCCAGCCTGGTCTACAGAGTGAGTTCCAGGACAGCCAGGGCTACTCAGAGAAACCCTATTTCAAACAAAATGATGTGCATGGGTATGTGCATGAGTGTGTAGGTACCCAAGGAGTTCAGAAGAGGGCATTGGATTTTCTGGAGCTAGAATTACAGGTGGTTGTGAGCTGCCTGACATGGGTGCTAGGAAGAGATTTGTTGTTTGAGACAGGGTTTCTTCTCTGTGTAGCCCTGGCTGTCCTGGATTCGCTTTGTAGACCAGGCTGGCCTCAAACTTCCAGAGATCTGCCTCCCAAGTACGGGAATTAAAAGTGTACACCACTTGTAAGTAGAAATTTTTGCTCTGTAAAGTTTTGCCTTCCCCCGCCCCCCCCCCCAGATGAAATCTTATTCTGAACACTGCAACCTAGGCTGTTCTCAAACGCAGAGCGATCTGCCTCGCCTGCCAACCATGTGGCTCGCCACAACCCAGCAGTTCAGTTTTTCTCCATTAGGTGTGGGCTGTGGGACTTCTAAGGTAATTTTAGTCTTTTCCTAATTTGAGTATATGCAGACCATGTGCATTCGTTCACAAAGCCTTGGAGGTTGGAAGAGTGTGCCGAGCCCTCTGAAATTAGGCTTAAAGGCTATTGTGAGCCCCTAGGTGTGTTCTGAACCTACACCCTTTGCAAGAGCAGTATATATTCTTCTGAGCCATCTCTCTAGCTTCAAATCATGTTTTTGTTTGTTTTCATTGTTTTTAGGTTTTGGGCTGTAGGAGGCACAGACATTTCACAGATCAGCATTAGGAGAACCTAGAATATTAAACACTCTTGGGTTGTTCCTTCAAAAGAACCTTTTTTCCACCCAGAAAGGTTAACAGCCTGGTGATCTTTACACTTCCGCTTGGCCAAGACCATGTGGGATCCTCCCCCAGATCCCATGAGCGTGTTTTCCTCAGTCTCTAGAACTGATCTTTTGTAGGTGTCACATGTACTTTACAAAGTGTTTCCATACAGTATGATCTTTATTTAGATTACTTTGTTCCTCAAGGTTTGTGTATGTTTTATTGTCTACATGATTGTTAGTTACCAGGAAAGTTTTTACCAAACTGTGTTAAGTATGCCTAAAATAAACAACCCACAGTCAGACTCCAAAGAAGTTTGAATCAACAACGGCTACCTAGTTGTGTTGAACAAAACTGCCTTCTTACCCCACCCCCACCCCCGTAGACTGTTACCCTGCGAACCCCCACACTGAATGGCCCACAGGGGTGCTGGAAACTGAACTTGGGTGCTCTGCAAGGGTAACCAGTGTTGCTGTTAACCATTTAGCCATCTCTCCAGCCAAAAGATTTATTTATTATATTTAAGTACACTGTAGCTGTCTTCAGACACACCAGAAGAGGGCGTCAGATCCCATTAGAGATGGTTGTGAGCCACCATGTGGTTGCTGGGATTTGCAGTACTCTTAACCGCTGAGCCATCTCTCCAGCCCCTTTTTAAAGTTTTCAAGACCTGCTTTCTCTGTATAGCTTTGGCTCTCTTGGAACTTGTTCTGTAGACCAGGTTGCCCTCTACCTGCTTCTGCATCCTGAGTGCTGGGATTAAAGGTGTGCGCCACCACTGCCTGGCTCCCATGTTCTTAATATGCAGCCTATTACCTTTTTAGTTGAAGGTAGGTGTGCCTGTGAGTTACATATCCATGAATGCTGATTCCCTCAGAGGCCAGATATTAGATCTGGAGCTACCATGTGTGGGTGCTGGGAACTGAACTCAGGGCCTCTGCAAGAGCAGCATATACACATAACCACTGAAGCATTTTTAGCCCTTGTATTTGAGTCTCAAAGGTAGCCCTGGCTGGCCTGGAGACCAACCATGAAAGCCAGGCTGGCCTTGAACCCAAGTAATCTTCCTGCCTTCTATGTGTGTTTTGGAGGCCAAATGTCACTATGTAGCTTGGTACCAGTTTTTCTTCTTTAGATTTATGATACTTTTTATTGTTAAGTGCAAGAATGTTTTACATGCCTATGTACCTGTGTGTGTGCCTGGTCCCTGCAAAGGTAAAAGGGATTCAGATCCCCTAGGACTAGAGTTGTGAACTGCCATGTGGGTGCTCAGAAACAGACCAACTCCTTTGCAAGAACAGCAAATGCTCCCAACCACTGAGCCACCACTCAAGCCCTGGCTTCAAATCTACGTTTCTGCTTCAGCTTTGTAAGTATTAGAATGCTTGGAACTATCCGGCATCTCAGTGGAAAACCTTATTTTGGTCATACTTTATAACCCTTTCAGCTTTTACTTTTGAGTTTTTTGAGGTAGGGTCTTGTGTAGCCCAGGCTTGCCTTGAACTCAATATGTAACTGAGAGAACCTCTTAAATTCTGATCCTTCTGCCTCCACCTGAGTGCTAAAATACCGAAACTATAAGCCATGTGGTAATGTCAGTCTATGCCTAGGCTTTGCATGCTAGGCAAATACTCTTAACTGAATGAGACCTTTGTTCCCTTTCAGGCTTTTGTCTGTTTTTTTCCCCAGACAGGTTTTTCGTATGTAGCCCTGGCTGTCCTGGAACTTGCTCTTTAAACCAGGCTGGCCCAAACTGCATCACCATCATCTGGCTCATCTTCTAATTGAAAACGTTTATTGGGTCTGTGTATAGGAGTGTGCACAGCCAGTCTTTGTGGGGATTAGAACACAATGTGCAGGAAGTCTTCTCCTCCCACAACATGGGCCTCAGGGGCTGGGAGATAAGTATCCTTACCTAGCCGGGCAGTGGTGACGCACGCCTTTAATCCCAGCACTCAGGAAGCAGAGGCAGGCGGATTTCTGAGTTCGAGGCCAGCCTGGTCTACAGAGTAAGTTCCAGGACAGCCAGGGCTACACAGAGAAACCCTGTCTCCAAAAACCAAAAAAAAAAAAAAAAAAAAAAAGTGTCCTTACCTGCTCAGCCATCTCCCTAGCCCCTTAATTTTAAACTGCTAATGCATTTTTCATACTTCATGGGTGGGTGCAAAGGCATCACAGCATATGTAGAGGCTAGAAAACAACTTGGGGGACTTGGTCCTCTATCATGAGTCAGTCTTTAAGATTAAATTCAGGATATCAGGCCCAGGCAAACACCTTTACTGGCACAGCCTTCTTGAGATAAATATATATATATTTAAATCTTGATAGATATATCTTGATATATAAAGATTTAAATATATATATATATATATATCAAGATATATCTATCAAGATTTAAATATATATATATATTTAAAGATTTATTTTATAGTTTGAGGCCAGCCTGGTCTACAGAGTGAGTTCCAGGACAGCCAGGGCTACACAGAGAAACTCTTTCTCGAAAAACCCAAAAAAAAAAAAAAAAAAAAAAAAAAAATTTTTTTTTATGTCTGTGAGTACACTGTCATCTTTAGACACCAGAAGAAGGCATCAGATCCCATTACTGATGTTTGTGAGCCACTATGTGGTTGCTGGGATTTGAATTCTGGGCCTCTGGAAGAGTAATCAGTGCTCTTAACTACTGAGCCATCTCTCCAGCCCGCTAATTTTTTTAAAGAGATTTGTTTTAGGGGGCTGGAGATATGGCTGAGACGGAAGAGCAGGGGTTCAACTCCCGGAACCCATATGGCAGCTCAAACGCCTGTAACCTCCAATTCTAGGGAACCCGACATTCTCACCCATACATACATGCAGGCAGAACCACCAATCCACATAATTTTTAGAAATTAAAAGAATTTATTGTATGAGCATTTTACCGGCATGTATATTACTCCAGAGGGCAGAAGACAGAATCAGTATGGAAGCTTGTACTGCGCTTAATAATTCAAATGTCTGACACACAGATCAGTAAAGAATGTTTATTGTAGGCAGGTTTTGGTGGTATGACTCAACTAGAGGCCAGTCTGGTCTACAGAGTTCCAAGGCTATACAGAAAAACCCTGTCTTGAGAAACAAAACTAGAAGCTTTGTGGCTGGAGAGATAGCTTAGTGATTAAGAGCACTGATAGCTTTTCCGGAGGACCTGGGTTCAAAGCCCAGCACCCACATGGTGGCTCATAACTGATGATCTGACGCCCTCATACAAGCATACATGTAGCTAAGACATCAACACACAGGAAAGTTTACTGCTCTTGCAGTTCAGTTCCCAGCACCCACAAGGCTACTCACAGTAGTCTACAACTCTAGTTTCGGGGGCTTCAACTCTCTGGAACTGGAGTTAGATAGTTAATGTAAGCCACCATATGGGTGTTGGGAACTCAACTGTGGATATTCCAGAGCAGCAAGTGTGCTCAACCACTGAGCCATCTCTCCATCTGCGATAACAAGGCTTAGCTGAGCGCCACTCAGAGCAGAATTGGGTACTGACAGCCTGCTGGGAGGTGAGCTCCCAACCCATCTTCTCCATCACTGAACCCCAAGAACTTTTAGAACCCTCAGTACTTGCAGGCTTCCCTCCTCACTGCCCACTGTTCACACATTGGAACATTACTGCAAAGTCTCCAGGCTAGACTGGGAGCCCAGGAGCAGGCCTGTAGAACTGGAACCAGCTTAGCACGGCAGCTCATAGGGAGACGCCTGCCCCACACTATCAGAGCAGAGGAAGCATGGAGGCCCAGGTGGAGACACAGGCTGCTCCTGACTGAGATGGGACACTGTCCTAAGGCCTCCCCATGCTACACTTTGTGTGTGTGCAATGTGTGCATGTACATGGTCCTTCCTCTTTGTACATGGCTCTGAGAGAACTTGGGTCCTCATGCTCACTCAAGTTGTCCTAACCCCGAACCATTGAGTCCTGATGAAAGAAGCTTCTGGGTTAGCTGGGCTGTGGTGGCGCACACCTTTAATCCCAGCACTTGGGAGGCAGAGGCAGGCGGATTTCTGAGTTTGAGGCCAGCCTGGTCTACAGAGTGAGTTCCAGGACAGCCAGGGCTATACACAGAGAAACCCTGTCTTGAAAAACCAAAAGAAGCTTCTGGGTCTCTGCAACTACCACAGATGACTTTTATTTGTGAAGCTCCCAGGCACAGCCCAGACATACAACACAAGGGAATTAGGAGGTGGCCAAGCAGTCACTCCAGGAAGTCACAGAGCATCTCCCATCCAGCTCCACCCCACTACACATTCCTGTAACCCTCAGAAAACTCTCCAAGGGTTCAGGCATTAGGGGACCTGCCCTTCCCTCCCTTGGATGAAGAACAGCGCTGGGCCAGCCAAGGTGCTTTTTCTACTGGGTCCAAGAGCCAGGGTACCCCAGGCAATTCCCACTCTTGAGCTATTTGGTGTTGGCCCCTGGCTGCTCCTCCAAGTCACATGGTTTAGGCCAGAGTTTTCTGTGACAGCCCATCTCTGACAGTCTCTGTTCCTTAGGCATGGTGGACACAGCAGGACACAGCACAAAGACAGTAATTCCCCAGGCTTTGGTGGGACAGGAAGGCAGGGCAGGCAGACAGCCAACAGGGCCTATGGCTAAATTGGCCTAAGTTTAATAACAAAGCAGCTCACCACCCTTCCCCTGGGTGTCAATACCCTACAATGGACCTGGGTTGGTCCAGCAATCCAGACAGGAAGTGCATACCCACACACACACACCACACCAACACAGTATCAAAGGACTAATATGACATGTGGGACAAAGACCCTCCCCCTGCCTCTGGTCAAAATCCTATCCAATGGAGATGCTGGCTGAGCTCAGTCCATCCAAGTCCCCCAGTCACTGGGGCAGGGTGAGGGACAAGAAGCTGGCTTTAAATCTAGATGTTGTACAGCGTTTGCAGCAGACTGTGGCGGGCAAAGGAGCAGGTTTCCAGTGCGCCATTGGGCCTGTGGAGAAAACAGCTCAGTGAGTGGTATGGACATCTTGGGATTGTAGGAACTCCATGGTCAGAAAGGTCTGCTTCCTGGTGGGGGTGGAGTGTCCTCTGCTGGGACCTGGACTGGGACTCTTGGGACTGACCCCACCCACGAGCCTTAGCTCAGGCAGAGACAGGAACACAGAGGTCTCACTACTCACTTTGTCACAAACGCCAACAGCAGGGGTGCAAGGTTTTTGGGGAAATAGTCCTGCTTCACCATGTGGTTCAACACCATCAGGGGGCCATGCAGGTTGGGAATGGCCTTGATCTTGTCTTCACTCTGCAAATAAAGGTGGGTAAGCTCCAACGTCACCTGTGAACCCAGCTTCCTACCTCAGTGACCCACAGAGGGAGAGAAGCCTCACCTTGAGCAGACCCATGTGGATGAGCAGCCTGGTAAGGAAGGTGTTGGAATTGAAAGAGGAGGAGCTGAAGGCTTTCTTCATGAGGGCATCTGTGGGGGCAGAAGGGAGTGTGATAGTAAGCAGGCAGGAGAGGTTTAGACAGAAGGGTAGCCAGAGCCCCTGACTTTGGCCCTATCAAGAGGTAGAAACTGAAGGGGTTGCAGGTACAGATGACTGGGGTCAGAATACGGAAACCAAGGGAAGGCTCAGTTTACCAGCTGGACCGCCTTCCCTACCTGGCCTCTTACAAATTGGGTGTGGTGACAGTACCAGTCTCTACAGCCTGCACATGGAGCCAAAGCGGTGGAAACCACTAGGAGAGGTTTGGACATTAGTTGAGAAAAGGAGAAAAGAACTAAGTCTCTCGTAAATGTTCCCAGTTTCCCAGTGAACACCTAGGAAGAGGCATGTGTCTCTGCTCCTTTTCTCTTGCCATGACCTAATCCTTCCCTGGGCCTACCTCTCTTTTCTGCCTGGCAAACCTGACATACCTGGAGGCTCTAATAGATGTGACAGGTAGGTGACCAAGTTGGACTGGAAACAGAGTGACATGAGGACAGGTGGAGCCTGGAGATGTCACAAAGGTTCCAGGAAATGTTATGAAGGTGAGAGTGGATGTCTTCTGTTTCTGTGACCACATGTGCAGAGTCTCCCACAGGGCCTTACAGATCTGACTATCTGGCTTTTTAAGATAGACCTGACCCTACCTGGCTTAAGTTTTAACTATATACAACCCTATGCTTTGGGAAGTTCCCCAGTGAAGAATTCGGGAGAGCACCTAGGTCTAGAGCCCTGCCCCTGTCCCCTTACCGATGGCATCCAGCACTGCTGTCTTTACTGAGGCTTCGTCCCTGTACACAGATGCCACCTTCAGGAAGGCTGAAACAACCTTCTCAGGGTCAGAGGTATCAGTCTGAGGACAAGACATAAAGGCTGGTTAGACGCCAGAGCCCCGAGGCTCTAACCTCACACGAAATAGCTACAGAAGGCCCTGACAATATTGGAGTGGTGTGGTGGGCAGCAAGGATAGGGAGCTACTTTCTCCAGATTATTCCCTAGAGCCTGGTGAAAACCAGCCACAACAGGTATGAGCAGCAAGTGAGTTAAATACCATTATCCCCAGGTGCACTGTGTGAAGGTGTATCTGTCCTTCCTCACCTGCCTAAGGCATTCTCTAATAGGGGCTGATAGCATGTAGCTGAGGCAGGAAAGAAAAGGCGAGACTTCTGGGCAGAGGTATGCACGCTGGGAAAGGACAGGCTTGGAGCGGACTAATCTAGTTAGGGTTAATTGAATTACATGGTCTGGTTAGGAAATAGCATAAGTTAGGGCCTGAGCAATAATCTCCATATTTATTGGGAGTGGTCAGTTAAATAGTCTGATGGTATCTGACATCCAACATGGTAGCTAGAAATCTAATTACCATAGGCAGATTTGGGTATAAGGCCATGGGAGGCACCAAAGCCATCTAAGCAGCTGGGAAGAGGGTTTCTTAGCAACTGAGCAAGCCAGCTCAATGTAGTTCCCAGGCTATGGCGAAACCAGTGAGTATAGAGCCCACACTGATGCCCACAGGAACACATGCCAGCCTGAGGAGGGCCTGCTTTAGCACAGGCCCAGCATCTTTCACCATCCACATGTGCTGGCCTGAGGAGCCTGCAGCTGCACAGGGCAAAAGGAACATCCTACGTGAGCTGCAGTATGACTGAGAAGTCCCAGACTTCTGATAAGTTGAAAATAGTTAAAAAATAAGCTGGGTATAAGAAACCACAGAAATAGTGTGAAAATAAAGTCTCTGAAGGAAGGAGAAAGATTTAAAAAAATATTTCCTGTGTTAAAAAAGTAGACTATGGGCTACTATGGGCATCTCTCTATGGGAGAGATGACTCAGAGGTTAGGAGCACTGTCTGTTCTTCCAGAGGTCCTGAGTTCAATTCCCAGCACCCACATGGGGGCTCACAACCATCTGTAATGGGTTCTGGTGCCCTCTTCTGGCATGCAGGCAGAATGCTGTATGCATAATAACTCTTTAAAAAGAACCCAACTATGTCAGAGGGCATTTAGACCCCATATAATTTTGATTATCAGCATACAAATATATTTCTAGTAATGACTGCAATTTATATATATATGTGTATATATATATATACACACACATACATATATACATATATATATATACGCTTTAAGAAAGATTAGATTAAAGCAGACTTAGATAAGAAAAGAGGGGGCCAGAGAGACTGCTCAGCAGTAAAGAGCACTGGCTGTTCTTCCAGAGGGCTGGGTTCAATTCCCAGCAACCACATGGTGGCTCATGACCATCTGTAATGGGATCCGATGCCCTCTTTTGGTGTGCATGGAAACGGAGCACATAAAATCTTAAGGGCTAAATTCATGTTAAGTTACAACAAAACAAAAATTAAGATAGTCCTTTAAACCAGAATAAATATTCAGAGGAATCCAATCTGAAGTCTATCAGACCCCTTAGAAGGAGAAAACAGAATGGCGACCCAGAGACAATTTATACTGAATTAATGCAGATTTTGTTTGGTGATGACATGTTAGAGCAATGCCATACAGTACCTTACCTTTCATCTTGTAAATTAAAGCACGTGCATGTGTTAATACATTATACAATTGATACCTAGCCAAAATGCCAAAGGTCTTCTGCCTTTAGTTCTGAGAAGGCTGATTTTGTAATTACACATTTATTAGAAATGATGGCCGAGATGACTCTGCATGACAGTGAGACACGTCAGCAGTACCCCCAATATTAATTCGAAGGACCTTGGCATTTGCTTTCAACGTGACAAAGCAGCCACCAGGCAACAAACTGCTCTTGCCTCAACTGCTGATAGCATGCTGTGGACAAACAGGACACTGGGAAGCTGACTGACCAACTTCGCAGAGTCAAGGTAGGACAGTCCTTCGTATTTCCTGCTTCACAGAAAGGTCTGTTAGATATTCTGGGCCTGTAGGCTGAAGACAGATGCCCAGCATTGCAGAAGAAGAACCTTGGGTGACTGATCAGGCAGCAAATAAGGACTAATACAGATGGAGTTGATTAGGTTATATGAGCTAGCCTGAGCTCTAATAAGTCTGTCTTTACTGGGAGTGGGTGGACCAAGACAGTCTGATGATACGCAGGGAGTGTCATCATCTGACCCCAACTGCAAATCAGCCTGAGGGAATGGCTGCCATCTTAAAATCTAACACTACACACCAACTAAAGCCCTGAGGCAGAAGAGAACCAACTCCTGAAAGTTGTCCTCTGACCTCCAAAGGGTTGTTTGTTTGTTTTTTTAAATTTATTGACCAGTGTCTCACTATATCTCCAGCTGGCCTGGAAATCTTTATGTAGGCCAGACTGGCCTTGAACTCACAGAAGTCCACCTGCCTCTGCCTCCTAAGGCTGAACCTAAAGGTGTATGCCTAGCAAAATGTAATGCTTTAAAAAAACAACAACCAACTAAGGACATATGTGACCTCCATTTCAGGTTGCCAAGATAACAGAAAGCACGCTTCAGTACAATGTTAAGGACTGCTCCTCCCTGAATGAGGTCACATGAGGATGGAGGGCACTGGCGCTGCACAGATAACCCGGAAAGGGGGTTTGCTCTAGAAGCAGCTAGGCAGGCAGGTGGTCATGGAACACACATTGTGGGCATGCACAAGTCAATCTGGCAAAAACCCAAATTCTCCACCTTGAGTTTGTAAACAAGGGTGGGAGGCTGGGAGCGCTCTTACCTGCTGGACTATCAGCACCGAGACCTTGGGACCCATACGCAGCAGCTTCTCTGGGGAGGGGAATGACAGGAAGGTGGAGAGGTCTGTGGGAGGCGGGGAGGACAGCACGGGAGCTGGCTCCTGAGAAACAGGTGACACAGGGGCTCTGTAGATTCTAAACCCCAGATTCCTTGACCTGGCTGTGCCCATTCCCTGGCCAATAGCATCCTTGCTCCAGCCAGCTCAAGAGTCTAGGTCCAGAAATAGCTCAGTCCCAGGTCCCCAAGTGTATGGGTGCTATGGGTGCTCACCCCAGGTGTTCTACGGGTGCCCACCCCAGGTGTTCTACGGGTGCCCACCCCAGGTGTTCTACGGGTGCTCACCCCAGGTGTTCTACGGGTGC